>CAJQZJ010010411.1:3072997-3106893 GCA_907164525.1 Lophiomys imhausi
CACCCTAAGGGATTGGGATTGTTCAGCACCCTAAGGGATTGGGATTGCAAGAGCGAGTCACTACACTCAACTTCATACTAATGCTTCTTATTCGTTTTTGTGTCGTATTTTAGCCTATATTGTTTTAAAGTTCTAAAAATTTATATTTTACCTTTTAAGTAGGATTTTTTCAAAGAATTTCTATATAGGTGTTTTTCTCCCTACTGGGCAGAACTTCAGAGAAAAAAGAGACAGTGTTGTAACATGCTTCTTCAGACTCAGTAAAAAGAACTGAGAATAGTAAGATTTATAAGCATGGCATATTTATGCTAGAGTAAAGATTTTCATATTTTGTGTGTAATTATATCTTCAAGATTAGTTCTTGACTTCTGAAACAAGGGACCTTCTCAGAGTAAATTTTAAAACAAGCATGGATTCAAGGAGATAGAGGATTAGTACTCATAAACAAAACAAGATCTGTTGGGTGGCGGAAGAGAAAGAGAGAGACAAAGAAAGACAGACAAAAACAGAGGCACAGAGGGGTTAGAGACGTGATCAAACATGTTTAGAAGTTTTATTAAGAAAATTTCAAAAGTCAGGTAAAATCACTGAAGTTTACAGTGTATTAGAAAGAAAGGAAAGGCAGTCAGTGCTACGTAGTTTGTTGTTTTACAATTATTTAGAAAGGATTACAGCTTCTTGCTTAGCACAATGAGGAATTTAGTACTTAACATTTTAAAATTGAGATGAGATGACCCAATGTATCTTAGACAAAATAAACAGTCTGAAGATGTCCCAGATAAAATAGTTTGGTAAAAATACCTTTGGAGATGTCCAAAGGGATATTATTTTTCTACATGCACTCATTTAGGCAACTGGAATTATTTCTGATGCTATCAGCACAGTGGGCAGGTTGTCTCTTGAATATACCTGACTCAAAGATGTTTTGGTGTGGTTTAGTGCTCTGCTCATTAAAGGGTAGAGCATTATGAAACATTTTCATGAATAATTTTTTAAAACGCCATGAGTATAGATTGCTTCATCTCTACATCAAAGTAATGATTCCTAGGTGACCTTTGGCATATTCGTGTGCATGCAATGGCAGTGGAATGGAAGGAAGATCCAGTTGACCTAGATATAGCAGTGTTACATGTTGGTACCATGACTTTGAGTCTCCAAAACCCATGAAGCCAAGTAAATTTCATGAAGTTCTTTTATTTATTCATTTGTCAGTCTTAGGAATTTTGTTACAGCAATGATAAGAACACACACACACACACACACACACACACACTATTAGAAAAACTAAATAATTAGAAATTTACACTTAAAAATGCCTCTAAAAAGATCTCCTTGTCCCAGATTTATTTGGACACATCTTCGTCATTAAACTTACCATTATCATAAAGAAAAATAAATACTGATACTTCTGGATCGTCACCATTAAGAAGGGCGTGTGCCAAGGGTAGACTGACTAGCTTGGTTGCTTTATCCATAAATATTTACATGGCTTGTTTTTCCTCTCTTAAACCATTATTCCAACTAAAGGAGTTATACTGAAGGGATTTCTTTTTAAGTATAAAGTCCAGTAAAAGAAACAAATGTAAAACATATTTTTAGAGATTAATCTTAAAAACTATTCATTATCTACACAATACATACTTGTCAGGAACAAATCAAGAGTAAAAACAAAATGGTCTGTTACCATCATCATTTCAGTGTACATTCTAAATCATTGTTTTCTGTGCATTTATTATTGATGTTATTTACTTTAAGCATCTTTTTCATTTATAAAAACAATCACCTTTTAACTTCGATAAATGACAACATGTAGAGAAGCAGAAGGAGAGATAACCAAGAGATGGGTCAGTAGAGAGAGGAGAAACTGATACTTCAGGTACTTTCCAAATTCTGATCATAGATTTGAATGAAAGTCTGAAAAAAATGTGGTGTATATGCACGGGTCTAGAAGCTACAAAAGTACTGGATAATAAGACCAGCAGAATTTAAACCCAGCACAGCTTTATTGGGCTTTTATTCCACTAGAACAAAATAAAATAATGTGCCTAGTAGTCTGAAGCCCCATTGATTGATTTCTTTTATACACAGGGCACACCACACAGGCTATATTAATTAGATCTGTAAAATTTTTTTTTTACAATATCTGAGCCAAAGTAGTCTCTATAATGATGTTTCTGGAAGAAAGGAGTGATTTTTTTTAAATCTGAAGTATACTATGAAAATTAATACAATCCTTGGTTTATTTTCAAAAGGATCTTTTCACATTGCTGGGAAGACAAGCCGATGGCTGAAGGTGTGAAGGGAGATGAAGGGCTAGGGTTCACAGATCACAGTGAGCAGTGAGGCCGGAGCTTAGAACTGGGACAGAGAATTCCTGAGAAAGGAAGGATTTGAGATGGCCTATGAAACTGAGTAGAATTTACCTTGTTTAGTTTAGTAAACTGACAATAGAGAGTTAGCACAAGTGGGAAGAATAGAGGGCTGAGAGAAGTTAATGAACACGTTGTGTCCAGAAATCTAGGGAGCAAAGGGCAACTGAACAAGATTGTTGACAGTCCCTCACTTGATGTTTTAACTTAAGGTGTCTTGTTAAAGTTTTGTTCATCTTTTTTGGTGTATGTGCGGTGTGTCTTTGTGCGTGCTTGTGAATGCAGAAGCCAGCTTCGAGTGTCTTTTCCATCCGAGTGTTTTAGGTTGGGTCTCTCACTGAGGCCACAGCTCACAGCCTCTCAGTGTTAGGCTAACAAAGGGCTCATTGCCTTTAACAAACTAGAGCCAGTTTGTCAAATGAGTGTTGAGGGGCTGGACCCAGGTCTTCATGTTTGTACATCAAGGCCTCTTACCCACTGAGCCATCTCTCCCAGCTCAGCATTTAAAACAATCATACTTCACTATAGTGCCAGAACAATACAAATTTAGTAGGAACCACTTCAAATTTCTGAAAAAAAATATTTTTTTTGGCTTAGGCTAGTAATACAAGGTATGATGTTCACTTGTGATTTATTTATCTCCAACCAGTCATGGGTTATGAGTGTAAACAGCCAGTGATCTTTAGTTTACTGTCTGCTAAAGTATGCTATTCAATCAGCTCACTGCATTAAATATATTTTCAGCTAGTAATACCTTCAATTTACCATGGTGTTTGAATTTAGAACTATGGATATAGATTATGGATATAGATTACTCATGGTATGACCAGGTACCAAGTAAGTAGATATATCTGTGATGAAATTTGCAAAGCTGAATCTATGGGCCTGGTAGATGGGAGAATAACTGGTACACAAAACAAGTAGACCAATGAGTGATAAGAAAGGGCACATTTATTTTGTTTTCTGTCTTAGTCTATTTTCAACTGCTATCATACAAACCACAGGCTTCATATTTTATGAAGAAAATGATTTTTCATGATACTGGAGCTGGAAAGTTCATTACAAAGGTGTTCTCATCTGATATATAGCATCCTAATAGATCACAGAAGGTAAGAAGGGGTGATGGCCCAGCTTATCTTTTTGTTTTTTTTTTTTTTTTGGTTTTTCGAGACAGGGTTTCTCTGAATATCTCTGGCTGTCCTGGACTCACTTTGTAGACCAGGCTGGCCTCGAACTCACAAAGATCCGCCTGCCTCTGCCTCCCAAGTGCTGGGATTAAAGGCGTGCGCCACCACCGCCCGGCTTAAGCTTATCTTTTTGATCCACTGTCAAGAAAACAGTTGATCCATTCAACAAAGCTCTCAAGGCCTTGTTACCTATTAATGGTCCTACTTCTTCATACCATTATAGAAGCAGTTAAATTTCAACATGAGTTTTGGAGGGGTTTGGCCAAACACAGCATCTCCCATCACTCCTTTAAAATCTACTAGGAGGTGATTATAGGATTTTATGAAAGCTCTAACCAGTGTGTGTTTGTGTGTGTGCATGAGTGTTTACTTCAGATTGAAAATGCTTTATAAATCAGAAGTCAGAGTGTTTGTTGTTGTTGCTTTGTTTTTTTTTTTCAGGTGGTAATGGTGGGTTCTCTTGGTCTTGGGGGTTTTGCTGTCATATTGGTATTTTGTTTGTTTTTGAGAAAGAATTTAAAGTTGCATAGATAGGGAGGGGTAGAGGATCTGGAAGAACTTGGGGAAAGGGAAGATAAGATCAAATATATTTAAATTAAAAAAAATTTCAGCATGTGGTAGTGGTGGTGGTGAAAACCTTTAATCCTAGTTCCAGTACTTGCAATTTGGGAGTCAGGGGCAGCTGGATCTCTGAGTTCTAGGTCAACAGGATCTACAGAGTGAGTTCCAAGACAGGCAAGACTACACAGAGAAACCCTGTCCTAAAAACCAAAAAGAAAAAAAAAGAAAATTCAAAGCAGTTTTTCTGTGTGGCCTTATCTATCCTGGAACTCTCTCTGTAGACCAGGTTGCCCTCAAAATCACATAGATCCATCTGTTTCTGTCTCCATTGTGCTGGGATTAAAGGTGTGTGCCACCACTATCCAGCTTAAGATTTGTTTGAAATAAGAAAAAAAATTAAAGAAGAATATATATATTATAATGAGCATTGTTCAAGATTATTGATTTATGTCTTTTGGCATTATGATATGTTTCTAAATATTATAATTAAACTATAACTATTAGCAGTTCCAAGAAAAAAATTCTTTGTTCAAGGGCCTAGAGAAATAGGTCAGTGTTTAAAAGTTCTTGTGAGCAAACATGATAAGTAGAGTTTGGATTCAAGCACCATAAAAAACTGGACAAGGAGTTGAGCACAGTGTCTTCCTTTAATATCAGCACTCAGGAGGCAGAGACAGGTTGATCTCTGTAAGTTCAAAGCCAACCTGGTCTTCAGAGTGAGTTCCAGAACACAGTGAGACTCTCTCTAAGAAACAAGAAAGTTGGGCATGCTCCTCCAGTCCTGTGCTCTCCTGAAACCCCAGCATTGAGCTGGGAGAAGCCAGGATTGCTGGGGCTTGCTGCCTGCCTGTCTTGCCAAAAACCATGAGTTCTTGGTTCAGTGAGAGAATGGAGAAAGGAACAGAATAAAGAGTAACAGGGAGAATACCCTATGACATAAATACATGAATAGGCACAAACACATGCCACCTACCCCCCACCCCACACACCCCCACACAGAAACACACGGTATATTAGTTAGGGTTTTATTGTGCATGACCAAAAGTAACTTGGGAAGGTAAGGGTTTATTTCAGCCCATAGTTCCACATCACAGTTCATCATCAAAGAAAACTGGGTAGGAAATGAAGACAGGAACCTGGAAGAAAGAACTGAAACAAGAAGCCAAGAAAGATCATTGCTTACTGGCTTGCTCTTGTTCCTAATGAGTTGTTCAGCCAGATTTCTTTTTCTGTTTTTAATTTCATTGAAAATAGACTTTTTAAAAAAGTTTTTTTTTTTTTCTAGACAGAGTTTCTCTGAATCCCTGGCTGTCCTGGACTCACTCTGTAGATCAGGCTGGCCTTGAAGTCACAGAGATCCACCTGCCTCTGCCTCTCAAGTGCTGGGATTAAAGGTGTGAGCCACCATGCCCAGCCATTACAGACAGCTGTGAACTGCCATGTGGTTGCTGGGATATGAACCTGGTCCTTTGGAAGAGCAGTCAGTGCTCTTAACCGTTAAGCCATCTCTCCAGCCTGAAATATGCTTTTAAAAATACAATATATTATTACAGTTTCCCCTTCCCCAACTCCTATGAAATCCTCCTCACATTCTCTCCCATCTGAATCCACACCTTTTCTATCTTCTCTTAGAAAACAAATAGACATCTAAAGAAAAATAGTAAAAAAAAAAAAAAAAAGATAAAACAAAATGAACATGCACTTGGGAGGCAGAGGCAGGTGGATCTCTGTGAGTTCGAGGCCAGCCCGGTCTACAAAGTGAGTCCAGGACAGCCAGAGCTGTAACACAGAGAAACCCTGTCTTGAAGACAAAACAAAACAAACAAACAAACAAACGAAAAAGCAACAACAATAAAAAACAAGTTGGAATAGGACAAAAAAATTATGAAGAAACAGAAGAAAAAGTCAAAGAAAAAGCACAAGAAACATATGGATGCAGAGACCCGTAGGTTCGTACAGATAGGAATCCCACAAAACACAAATCTAGAACCCATAACATGTACACAAAAGACCTGGAAGATAATAAATAAATAAAAATTAAAAATTAGGAAAATAAACAATGCCCTGGCTAAACATTATGAGACAAAGAACCTCCAAAAATGCCATTAAATTCATTTTGTACTGGCCATGTACTGCCATGGGGCTTGCCCCTAAGTGAAGTTTGTATGCCAAATAAGACTTCATTAGAGAAAAGTATTTTTTCACTTATAAGTGGTTATCAATTGGCGATAGCTTCTGGGTTAGAGATGGAAGATGCTGTCCACTTCTCATCTCAAAGTTGGAACCCCATCTGGTACAGACCCATGATTATTTTCTAGTTCCATCAATGTCCTGGCAAATTTCAGGGTTTTTTTTTTTATTTTTAATGGCTGAATAAACTTCATTGTGTAAATATACCACATTTTCTTTGTCTATTCTTTTGTTGGGGACATCTAGGTTGTTTATAATTTCTACCTACTACAAATATTACAGCAATGAACATGGTTGAGCAAGTGCCTCTGTGGTAGGATGAACCATTCTTTCAGTAAACACCCAAGCATATACAGCTGGATCTTGGTGTAAATCTAATTCCATCTTCCTGAGGAACTATCACATTGATTTCCATAGTGGCTGTGTGAGTTTTCAGTCCCACCAACAATGAATGAGTGTTCCTTTTCCCAACACCCTCACCAGTATGAACTGTCATTTTTTTCCTTGATCTTGAACATTTTCACTGTTGTAAGATGAAATTTTTTATTTATTATTATTATTATTTTGGTTTTTCAAACAGGATTTCTCTGTTTTTCATACCTGGCAGAAAGATGAAATCTTAAAGTAGTTTTGATTTACATTTTCCTGATAACTAACAATGTTGAACATTTCTTTAAGTTGTCTCAGCCATTGTGTTTTAGCTCTTGAGATCTCTCCCTTCAGACCTGTACCCCACTTTTTAAAAGTTGGGCTACTTGTTTTCTTGATATCCATCTAAGTTTTTAAAAAATATATTTTAGATGCTCAGTGTAGTGGTGCACACCTCTAATCCCAGTACTTGGGAGGCAGAGGCAGGTGGATCTCTGTGAGTTCAAGGCCAGCCTGGTCTACAGAGTGAGTTCCAGGACAACCAGATATACACAGAGAAACCCTGTCTCAAAAAACCAAAACCAAGAAAAGAAAAAAGAACAACACACACACACACACATACACACATATTAGATATTAGCCTTCTATCAGATGGTTAGTTGATAAAAGTTGATTTAGTCAGGGTTTCTATTGCTGTGACAAAACACTGTGATCAAAGTAACTTGAGGAAGAAAGGGTTTATTCATCTTAAACTTCCATAACACTTCATTGTTGAAGGAAGTCAGGACAGGAACTCAAAAAGGGCAGGAACCTTGAGGCAGGAGCTTACACAGAGGCCAGGGAGGAGAGCTGCTTACTAGCTTGATTCCCATGGCTTGCTCAGCCAGGCTTTCTTACAGAACCCAGGACTATCACCAGGGATGGCACCACCCACAATGGGCTCGGCCCTCCTTCATCAATAACTAATTAGGAAAATGTCTTATGAAGGCATTTTCTCAGTTAAGGTTCCCTCCTTTCAGATAACTCTAATTTGTTTGTCAAGTTGACATAAAACTTGCCAGTAGGAAGGTCTTTTTCCATTCTGTAGCTGTCTTTTTTGTCTGAACGATGGTGTCCTTTGCCATATAGAATCTTCCCAGTTTCATGAGGTTCCAGTAATTAATTGTTGGTTTTAGGCCTGAAATATTGGTGTTCTGTCCAGAAAGGCTTTCCTTCTGCCAAAGAGCTCAAGATTATCCTCCACTGTCCACTGTCCTCTTTCAGATTCAGGGTATCTGACCTTATGCTGATCCTTGATTTCATTTGGAGTTGTCTTTTGTGCAGGTGATGAATATAGATCTATTTGGATCTTTCTACTTGCTGTAATAAGACATAATGACAGGAAGCAGGGAGCTCACATTCTCAAATATCAAGTGGAAGCAGTGGGATGGTTTTAGCTCTGAAAGTCCCCCCCCCCCCCCCAGTAACTTCCTCCAGTAAAGCCAAACTTCCCCAAACATCACCACAAACTGGGAACCTGCAACAGAAAAGCAAATATTAAACTGTCTTTTCTAAAGATCTGGTGTGGTGCTTGTGGTTTGCATGAGGATGCCCCTGTAGGCTCACACATTTGAATGCATAGTCACCATGGAGTGTCACCATTCGAAGAGATTAGAAGAGGTTTCTCCTGGCTTCCTGAATGCCCAGTTTCCACAGGACAGCTCTGGTACCCAAACCAGGACCAGCACAGCCACAGGAATGGTGAGATTAGAGCGAGCTGAAAGGCAGGTGGTCAGGTTGGAAGGCTGCTCGGAACTCCACTGAGTCCAAGCCATGCAGACCAGTTGTGGGGTTGATATTGTCCCCCTCAGCCAGTGCACCTGGGTCCTCCTCAGTGGGAAACCAGATCTTCAGCATCTACAGTTCCACCCTGGAGCAAGTGAGTTCTTGGTCTGTGTGCACTGCCTGAGTGACTCAGACTACAAGCGCTTAGTGCCTAGGGTCAAGAGGCACAGAGGTGCCCTGGGGACCACCTAGGAGGAGCTGCCTGGGGTGTGGGGGCACAACCACTGACCTAATCCTCTGACCAGACAAACTAGCAGTGGGAGACTCTGCAAACTGGAATGACACATCCCTAACCCCACCTGAATTCCCAGTTGGGACACAACTGGAAGGGGTGAACTTCAGGGAGTCCACTTAAATACAGCCCCCAACATAAGACTCCACCTAGCCTGTGTTGAGCTACAGACCACCAAGACTATACAGCCTCTACACTAAAGTCCCATCCTTAGCATCAGGTCCAGAAGACACTAGGAACAATCAGCTAAGGACAACCAGATGGCTAAAAGTCAGTGAAAAAGCAAATCTAACAAAAATCAGGGAAATATGACTCCAACAAAACACAGTGATGCTAATACAGCAAACCCTGAGCATCTCACCACAGCTGAAACACACAAAAATGATGACAAATCTATACTTAGGAAAATGATAGAGTCCTTACAAGAAGTTAAATCCCTTGAATATAAAGAATCTTCAATTTTACAAATGAAAGCAATGGAGAATACCATTAGAGACCCCCAAGCCAACTCAGTCCAATATGAATGGGAAAGAGACAAGGTAATGAAAGATTTGAATGATTGGCAGACAAAGTCATCTAAATTGGAGCAGGAAACTTGTAAAATGTGTAAAAGCATTCAAGACTTGAAATTGGAAATGGAAGCAATAAAGAAAACACAAGCAGAAGGGATTAGAAAGAGTAGGAGGTGTGGCCCTTGTTGAAGAAAGTGTGTAACTGGGGACGGGCTTCTGAGGTTTCAAAAGCCTAAACCAAACACAGTATTTTTATTTCAAATAATTTATAATTAGAAAGTTATTTCCGAATATTATCTAGGTTATTATTATTACCTGCAATTTACTCATGGAATGAATACACTAAATCAAACTGAGGCCCTCAAAACCTAGATTCCCCTGTTCCATCATCACACTCCAGAAAGAAAAATGAGAACTCTGAAAGGTGGCATATTTCCACTACTATGAAGGGACAACAGAAGCCAGTGTACTGTGCTGAGAATTATGGGAAAATCTGGACCTGTGGTTTCCTGTTTCTCCTCTTAACTCTCTGGTCCAGCCCCACTGTGCTCTTTGCCTTTCTTGCCCCGAGTGATAGTATATTGGACAGGGCATTTTCTGTTATTTATGACAGTGGTGCTTTCTGTACCACTAATTTAGCCTGCATCCATCTTTTTTAAGTGAACCTGTACATTTTGGGTAAATTTTACAGAGCCATTAACATTTTCTGTGGGGCGAAACATGGCCCCTAAACAAGGCTTTAGCATAGCAAGTTTTTCTTTCTTCTTTTTCTTTTTTTTTTTTAACTAAGTTAAAAAGAATTTTTCTGGAGTTTACAAAAAAAAACAAACAAAGAAAATGATAAAAGACATTGTTTAGGTTTTAGTGGTTCTTTTGTATTCTGGTAGTTATGATTAAGTAAAACAAAGTAGTTCCCACCTTAAGTATTTTGAGAAAGAAACACTAGAAAATATTTATGAATTCCTTGTATTTCCCTGAAGTATGAGCAACATTAACATTTTTGAATTTTTAATTTTTTTCCCTCGAAGGCAAACCTTTAAAGTGTCCCAATGATTTGCACTACTCTTCCAAATAACACGTATGCAGTGATTGAGAAGGAAACGAGTATCACTCAGAAAATCTTTCTCTTTGGAAAGTAAGTTTTAAATATTTTATTTTATGCATATGCATGTTTTGCCCGAATGTATGTCTGTGCACCATGTGCATGCCTGGTGCCTGTGGAGGTCAGAGGAGGGTGCTGGATCTCCTAGAACTGACATCAATGATTGTTGTGAGCCGATAAATGGTTGCTGAGAATAGAACCCGAGTCTTTGCAAGAGCAGCAAGTGCTCTTAACCACTAAGCTGTCTCTCCAGCTCCTTAATTTTTTTTGAAAGTTATTTATTTACTGCCATCCCACACATGCAGAAGGAAGAGGAGGAAGCGGCAGGGGGGCTACTGTAAGAGCACATGTGTGGAACAGTGGAAAATTATCAGAAGTGGGTTCTCTCACATAGGTTTGTGGAATCCGAGTTTTGGACATAGGTTATTAGGTCTTTATGTGAGTGCCATTGTCAGCTGAGCCGTCATTCTGCTCCATCTCTCCTTCCTTTTTCTCTTCCTTTCTTCTTTATTTTCCCAATCTTCTTCCATTCCTTTATTCCTTCCTTTTTACTGTGGTTAAAATTCAATCTTTTACAAGAATTACCTCACAGATACCTAGAAGCAATATTTGATCATGACCCACTCGAGTCAACATAAAATTAACCATCATATTTACTTGATTAAAAAATAATGACGGGCTGGAGAGATGGCTCAGAGGTTAAGAGCACTGGCTGCTCTTCCAGAGGTCCTGAGTTCAATTCCCAGCAACCACATGGTGGCTCATAACCATCTACAATGAGATCTGGTGCTCTCTTCTGGCCTGTAGGCATATGTGCAGACAGAACAATAAATAAATAAATCTTTAAAAAAAAATAATGACAAGAATATAAGTGCTGAGGCTCAGTAGCATATTTTATCAAGATTTCCAGGTGCTTCTCGGAGCACAAAAGCTCCACATATCCCTGGCCCTGTCACCAGAAAAGAGAATGTTCCATGCAGAAGCATAGCATGGATTTATTACACATGATTGTATTTGTCTGTTACTGAAACCATGCCCTTCCTCCAGATATCATGTATAGCTCTCCTGTACTAATTTAGAGGTGAAAGAAGGGACTAATTTGCTGGTTTCTCCATGTGATCTGTACCTGTTACTACAGTTTTTAATTACACAAGATAGAAATTCCTGTACAAACATGTCTAAGTAAAAAAGTACTTATTCACTCCACAACTGGCAATGTGGAGGTCAAATCACAGTAATGGGTAGTACTGAGTAAATGCTGTGTCAGGTGCTCTTGGGATTGCTTTGAATGGGTTGACTCCATTTGTACTTACAGAAGCACTCTGGAGATGATAGTCTAATTGCTTCCATTGTGGAGCTGCAGAAACGAACGAGGGCACAGTAAAGTTAGCTTCTAGGATTCAGACCCTTACAATGAGCAAAGTTTCACGGTGGCTGCTTGACCAGGGCTTGTTACATCATGCAAAATCATCCTGCTTGGAAACTTGAGTTCCGTGTGTGTCACATTGGCTCAGTATCAAAGGTTCCTTAACCAATCTCTATTCTGGAGAGATGGAATGTACTGGGGACAGTTCAAACCTGTGTCTGGAGCTGAGCATGAGGTAAGGACAGCATAGCCCTGTGTTTGAGAAGAGGCATGAATGGGTGGGGGACTACAGCAAGGAAGCACTGGATTAGACGGTTCTCTGTGTAGCTCTGACTCATTGTCCAGTCAGGGTTTGGAACAAAGATTCCCACAAAACTTCTCTAGCTAGTGGGAAGATTGCAGATGCTACCCAACCCCAGCTGTTTACACCCCTTGTGTTTTCCTCTTCATTTGGTGACTGTTGAAATTGTCAACATCTGTTTCACAAATGGCAGTTGCTTTGAAGAACATTTTCTCACTGACTCTTGGACAGGTATGAGCCACACTTTAATCACGTTCGTCTCCTATGCCTTCCTTATCACCCTCCCACTCCTGCTGACCCTTTCCTCTTCCTAATAAATCTTTCTCCGCTTTTCATGTCTTTTAACATTTATAAGCTTTTGTGTGATCCACTGAGTTTAATGAAATCAAATTGAATGAGCACATGAGGCCTTTTTTCCTTTTCTTCTTGTGTCCATGCAAGTCACCAGCGGTTACACCACTGAAGAAAATGACTTCCCACCCCCTCAGTAACAGTTAACTGCCAATAGCTTCTGGAGGAGGTGGGGACCCCATGAGGCCCTCATTCCTCTATCTCAGTGGAATTTTGGACAGTTTTAATTTCCTTGTTTTATGTGCTCAGGCCTTTTGTGTGTTTCATTTCAAACAGGGAAAAAGAGAATAAGATTATGGCTTGGTTTGGTTGTAATTATTTGTCCCCACATATCCCCACTCCATGAGTGGAGTCTGGTATTATTTAGGGTTTTTCCCAAAGGTAGTGAAATACCATACACTTCATTTTCAGTGTTTCTAGAACTTGGTGACCTGTGAGTGGCTGTCCCTTAAGGCTCAATAGGCATTCTCAGTTAATCAGTCACGATTCGCCAATTTACATCTCTGTACAAGAGAGTTAGTTCTCTGCTTCTCCCTTTATGATGCACTCATGGGAGCCAAGGAAGAGCAGACGGTGATTTAGAATAATTTCCAAGATGATAAAAACATGGTTATTGTAAAAATCCATTCTAAGACCGTGTCACAAGCTCATTTGGTTCATTCACTAGAGAAAAGGATGCTGACACGGACTGGAATGTATTTGGGGAGCTGAGTACTGACATGTGTTCAACAAAGTATTGGAGATCTAGGTTAGATACAAACGTGGCTACCATCCCCAAAGACAATAATAAAACAGTATTTTTTGGTGCTATATTCCAAACAGATAGATGTTTGGAATATATCAAATATATATGTTTGCATTTTGACTAGACAAAACCTGCAAGGTAGCATGAAAATTCCTAGAGGTTGGGCAATTTGGTATAGCAATAAAAACTATACCAAATGAAAAAGCTTCATTTTGCTAAGAATGTCAGTGGTTCTGGTGTGAGCCTAACACTGTTTCTCTGTTAGTTCCTCTCTTAATCACTGTTCCGTTGCTATGAAGAGACACTGTGAGCAAGGAAACTCTTATAAAAGAAAGCATTTAACTGGGAGTTTCCTTAAAGTTTCAGAAGGTTAATCCATGATCATCATGGTCAGAAATGTGGTGACAGGCAGGTAGGTATGAGGTTGAGAGCTTACATCCTGACCCACAGGCAGCAGGGAGAGAAAGACTGGGCCCGGCATAGGCTTTTGAAAACCCAAAGTCCATCCCCCACTAACACACCTTTTCCAGCAAGGCCAGTCCTTCCCAAATACTTCCACTAATTGAGACCAAACACTCAAACATGCGCCTATGGGAGCCATTCTCATTAAAACCACCACAGACACCAAAATTTATTCATTATCTTCATACATTTCCAATTTTTCATACTTTTTTTTCTGAACAAAAATAATGGTATCAAGTAATTGAGTTAATAAAACTGTTCCAAGGTGTCATGCTAGCTGGGAAGGGGGCCCCTTATAGTTTTGGTTGTGAGCCTAGCTTTTAATGGCCGAGCCATTCTCCAGCCCAGGGGGACCCTTATGAAAGGTATATTAGGCTCATTGCTACATTTCTTTCAAGGTGCTAAAGTAACACAGTGAAGCCATGTTGAGCTTGTTTAATTAAGTTTCTGCATAAGTGTTATAAATTAATGCATGATACTGTATTCTTAGGAATCTTATTATTTGGTCCTGTTACCTCAACCCTATGAATGTGGGCAAACTATTCAACTGCCCTGTTGTACGTCCTTAACTGTCAAATGGTCTAACACTGTACCTACTGTGTCAGCATTGTGGTGTTAAGGCATAAGGCAGTGCTTAGCATCTACTGTGACATTATCATGTGATTACTTCTATCACTTACAGATGCTCAATGTAATTTCTCAGGAAAATTGTACTTAAGAGACTGGAAAAACCATACAGACAAGTTACAGAGACCTTTTGAATTAATTGCTCTAGAGTACACATATATTTGTTTTTTAGGAAGGAAATTTGAGTATGGAGCTTGGAATACTTGCAAAGTATACTTAAGGAGCATGAAATGAGGGTTAATTGATTAGTATGTCTGTAAGTGAAGAGTGGACCATGAGGCAAAGGTTTAAGAATTTTTTTTTTAATACTAAGAATCTGCTGTGAGAGGTGGAAAGACATCTCAGTGGTCAGGAGCAGAGGCAAGGGTTCTGTTCCCAGTATCTCTAAACATCTATAACAGCAGTTCCAGGAATCCAATGTCCTCTTCTGATTGCCTGGAGACTACTTGCATATGGTGCACTCATATTCATAAACAAATCCCTATTAATCCTTCTCCAAGAAAGAGAGAAGACTGTTGGGGAAAATCAGTGGATAGTCCATCTGTGAACTTTTAACAAATCACTTAACTGATTTGTTTGATTTAATTATAGGTTTACTAAAAGCATGAGGTACAAATGATTGCCTGTTTTGTAAAGACATGTATGGGCAAAACTCACGTCCAGGTGCATAATCATGATCATGATGCCTGCCTTATATATCCCATAGTTTCTGTGAAGATTGTCTTATTCAGTGCTCTATTGCTGTGAAGAGACACCATGACTATGACAACTCTTATAAATGAAAAAAGTTAACTGAGACTGGCTTACAGTTTCAGAGGTTTAGTTCATTATCATGTGAGCATGCAGGCAGACATCTTGCTGGAGAAGTAGATGAGAATTCTACCTTCCGATCTGCAGGCAACAGGAAGAGACATGAGAACTGGCTTGGGCTTTTGAAACCCCAAAGCCCACTCCCAGTGACACACTTCCTCCAACAAGGCCATACCTACTCCAGCAAGGCCAAACCTTTTAATCCCTCTCAAAAGTGTCATTCTCTGATGATCAAGCATTCAAATGTATGAGCCAATGGAGGTCATTTTTATTTCAACCACCACAGAGATGAAAAAAAAATAACATGAGGTTTTTTTTTTTTCTTAACACAGTCTGAGACAGTGTAAGATAGATAATAGGCTATTATTGTAGTTACACAATGTCCCTCAGGTTTACTTGACATGAACGAATCAGAGTCAAACAGTTCATGTTTTCCCCCTTGAGATGCCTGGACAGATATTTCAGTGCCACAAAGGCTAAATGGCTATAAATGGGAATGTATTTAGATCAGCTGGGATACAATATGTACAAAACATTAGAGAAACCACACATTCCTTCACTGTCTTGGGGAGAAACATTGCAAAATAAAGCAAAACTGAGTTGACTTATGTTCCTTTTCTCATCATAGCTTGAAGCTGTAACTCAGAAAAATCTGAATTTCCTACTCTTTATTAGCTCAACAATTAATGTATTAGTCCAAACTAAATGTTCTGCATGCCCTACTGTGGGGGGTAAAGAGGGGCAAAAATTCATATTTTCTGTATAGATCCAGATTACCAGTAGTAAAAAAACAAAATAAACCAAAAAGACAAAAACAAAAACCCAAAACAACTATGGTGTTATTTTTAATTAAGGGCAAAAAAAGGAGGAGCAATTACTTTGCTTTTAATAAGTACATCACCAACCTTCATTAACTTAACTACTGTTTATTGGGTTATTTGTGTTCTTCTTCCTGCTTGTTACAGGGTATTATGATACTGAGCCACATAGGGCATCCTCCATTGCTCTGTATTTAGACTTCATGTTTGTCTTTCTTTTTTTTTCTTCCCCTACCTGTTCTCATATCTGCTGACATAAAGTAACTGGGGGAGAAGAGCAACTAAAACATTGTCTGTGAAATTTTAGAGCATTTGGAGGAAAGTTATGATTTAATGTGTTAGTCGATACTTGGAATTAATAAAGGCCAAAGACAAAGCTCAGTGTTTGCCTCGGGTTTACAGAGTTTTTGTTTACCGCTAGCACTGTTTGAAAAGAAAAAAAAAATGGTTGACAATCAGAATGAAATGACTTTTATTTCTCTAGATTTTTCCAGTGATTATATATAAGTTCATGAGTACAATAGTAAAAATCCTGGAAAAATAGTATCTTTTTTGAAAAAGCTACAAACCAGCGGGTTATTATTAGTACAGCTAAACTAAACCATAGATGAGCAGAAAGGAGCAGCCAGGCTGTTTTAATGAAACAATGGTAAGAAAGAACCTTTTTTTGAATTGCAGCAATTATTAAAATTAAACAATTCAACCAAACTATGTGTTCTTGTGTTTATGAAGCCCCCTAGCAATGTTCTTTAATTTTTTTATAGAAAATTCTTGGACTAACAATTACTTGATATTACAAATTAATTCATTCCAGTTTTTAAACTATGATATTTGGAAAGGCCAGGAACTGCCTGGAGGACAGAATATGAGATTAATAATCTAAGGAAAGGAATAATCAAATGCTGTTTATTAGGTATGCCACTGTTTGTTCCAGACAGATATTTAGATATTAATTCTATTTATGCAGAAAGAAAAATCTTGCAAGCAAAGATAGTTTTGTTTTTAGAATAAGGTCCAACTGAGCAGAGGTCCAAACAGCTCTCATGTCGTATCTAGATTCTTCCTCCACTGGAATGGTGACGCTCAGTGTGAATATCCTTACTCATCAATACTGTAAGTCAGTTGCATATCCTGAGAAATGGCCAAGGAACACAGTTAGTCAAAAAGTCACCTAACAGCCAGGACTGGCGGTACTTGCTTTTAATACCAGAACTTGGAATGCGGAGAGATGAGAGAAATTCAATTCAATTCCAACCTATACTATATTTTCAGCCTGGGGCTGCAGGACCTTGTCTGATAAAGAAAAGAAAAAATAATAATTGTAGGTATGCATGTGTATCTGTGTGGATTCTATAAGAGTTCATATATACTCATTTAAAACTGACATCAATGTGCAATGTGTTTCTCAATCATTTCCTGTAGGCTCCAGAGGTTTCTTTCTTTTTTTATCTTTCTAATCAGCCCTTGAGTTTATAGGCAGCAAAATATGCACTTACATCTATGTACCTGGAAATATATACTTACATCTGTGTCCATCTATTAATACTGGCATTTCTCTACAATCTACTATCTACTTGCTAATATGATTTAGGAAGGTCCTCAACCATTTCTTCATGTCGAAACAGTGGGCAAAAAGAAAACAGATAGCTCTCTGCGAAAAGGGAACCAAAGGGCTTCAGTGTATGACTGTGGGTAAGATTGCTTGCTGTGTTGCATGTATTTGAAACTCTAACATAGTTTGGGTAAGGTGGAACAAATCTAAGGTAGAGATAGTATTGATGAGGCTACTAGCTGTCCACCAGCCTAGCAAACAAAAACAAAAGCAAAGAAATCAACAAAACACAACAGTAAAATCTAGGTTCAGTAACAGACTGTGTCTTACATATATGCATAGCCTTATACACATGTATATACACACAAATCTAACACACACACATAACATTATATCTTAAAAGATAACCCAAATAGTAAATTCTTATACATAAACATGAATGGCTAGAATTTCAGCAGTCAGGAAATTAAGACAGGAGAATGGAGGCTAGCCTGTGTTACACAGTGACACCCTGTCCCAAAAGATAAAAGTACAGAATAGATTAACTTGTGAAAGATTCACTTAGCATCACACACCCAAGGCAGTGGTGTTGTGGTTGCTTTGTTTTGTCTTGTCTTGGATTTTTTTCCTATGCTGAATATAGGACTTTAAATAGTTTTTTCACAAAACATATATAAACATTGCATATATAGTATTTATGTTACATGGACCAGTGAGAGTACTTATTGTTTACCTCTTTTCAGGTCTCAGAACCCACATGAAAGCAACAGGACTGCATGCCCTTCAAACTCCATGATCATGGACAAACCCTCTAAAACTATAAGCAAGTCTTCAATTAAATGCTTTCTTTTTTGAGTTGCCATGGTCACAGCTATAGAACCATAACTAAGACAAGGTATCATTGTGTATCCCCAGGCTGGCCTGGAACTGTTGGACAGTCCTTCTGTCTCTGCCTCCTGAGTGCCAGGATTTAGGTGTAAAATACTATATTATACTGAGATGCTATCATTGACTCATGGATACCAATGGTCTATCTTTGTAAGGATGCTATTACAAGTATTTTAATATGTGTGTGTTTTTTTTTAAGACAAGATCTCACTTTTTCAGACTCACAGAGATGCTCCTGCTTCTGCCTTCAGTGTGTCAGAATTAGAGGCAAGTGCCACCAGATAGGCCTCATCCACTCTTTGTTATTCAGTCCTATTCAACTGGGCCCACTGACATCACTTTTGTGGGTAAACTGATTCCCTTTACCCCTCTCCCAACAGAGCTTGCATTTGTACTGTGAAGATGTTTGGGTTCTTTTTCTGTGTTTCTTTTATGGAACTATGTTCTTCCTAGGCTGGTGACTGGTACCTAGAGGGAGTCTTGAGCTTAGACTCTTAATGCTGATTCTCTCAGTAAACACGAACGGGCTATGAGTGGGTCTGCTGGATCCTTCAGGGAGAGAAGCTTCTGCTGTTGCTTTGGCACCTGTCTGTCCACTTCTCCCTGTCTTGTCTGGGCATTGTTCTTTATGAGGCATGTTTTATTATGTTGTAGCTACCAAATAGGAGTGCTGACGTTAGGTGCCAAGACACTTAGTACTTCTCAAAGGTGGTTATTCTATACTTCCTAATCACGCTGGGTTCAATGATGCCCAAACAAATCAATGAGGCAGGAGATGATGGTTTCTTGCCACCTCTCAAAGTTAAGTCCTGGTGTGACCCATAAAATTTGAAAACTAACAAATTCAGATTGGAAATATTTCTTTCAGTTTCTTTTGGCTTTCTGATCATCAGGGGTTTTCATGGATTTGGATTCAGGATCCAGGATCTATCATTTTTCACTCTAACTTGGTAGAACTTCCAGGTTTGGGTTTGGGGAAGAGCTGAGACTTCTGTGCTCACAATTCATGGTTTCCATTTCTGTTAAGCTTCACTTTGGAATGAAATGTTCCCTTGACCTCTGGTGTTTTCCTCCTTATACTTCAGGTTCCAGGCCACAGCATCCCTATTTCCTCAGGGCAACATGACTTGCAGATCAACATATAGCACTATCTGTTTTTTCCTTCATGATAGTGACAACTGGAGTTGGGTGAAGATTTATTTAATAACTGGGTGCCTCTTCAGATGTAAGATACATGAGAGCATGGGATATGTCTGTCTTTCTTGTTTATACCTTTTACATAAGACATGTTATATAGTTCTAGACAATCCTTGAGATTGCATTAATATTTTCCAAAAGAAACAAAGAACAAAGCAAAGAAAGAGATCTGTGTTTGTTAATATGGAATAGAGTATGCTTCTTCTATTCAAGGGCCATCTACTTTTGATTCTAGCTACATGTATAATGTATAAAAATCCTTCAACCACAGACTTGGTCTATTCTGTATGCTAAATAACATTGGGCTTTCTCACTTTATTACTTTATCTCACTTCTTCTCCTTCCCTAAAAAACTCCTTTGCTTGAGTTTTTGATACAGGGTCCCACAATGTAGCCCTGATTTATCTGCAAGGTCCTGTATAGGGCATTATGGTCTTAAATTTGCTGCAGTCCTCATTCCTCTGCTTCCTGAGTTTTGACGTTATAGGTGCATGCCACCATACCCAGTCAATATTTTGATATCAGTGAAATAGATGAATTTTTCTGGAGCACAGATATAATACATTAACAACATTTAAAAAAAAAACCCAACTCTGTCTAAATTGGTCTGTCTTGTCCACAGAGAATAAACAAGGAAGTGTTAATGCTGTAATAAACTGACACTCAGTAAGAGACTATAGAACTGACAGCATTCCTTTCTTACGAATCTGAAAATCTTCATGACAGACTTAGTGGAAATTTAATGTCCCTTTTTAGACAAAGCACAGTTACGAGGGAAAGGGAGATGGAGATAACTGGTGAGGGCACAGTAGAAGCAAAGAAATAAAGAAGCAGAAGGTTTTAAGCATCTCTTCAAGGCCTTCTTTTTAGACACATTAGTGAGTAAAGGGTTCTTATGGCAACTTATGACATGAACAGATCATTTGGGCTATTGTGTATGTACTCCTAAGACAGAAGTTTTGGTTCTGGGAATATTTCTTAGGTTGGTGGAAGCTTTATTTCCTAAAGCCTTTTGAACACCATACTCCTTCAGGACATAAATGACACTGTGGTCTCAGCTTAGATTTCTTCCACAGCATTGAAATACGACATAAGCATTCACATGTTGTTCTTTCATTTAATCTGTTTTGCTCTTTCTGATAGAATAATTTAATCTCAGAAGCACATGTGTCTATGAATGGAGGGAGCTGCTCCTGTCACTTCCAAAAGAAAAAACAAATTCCCTACCACCTCCCTTCTTTATACCTCAAGTTCTCTGAGTTGTCATCTTCATTTGTGATCAACGAGTAGGAGTTGAATTTAATTGCTTCACAGTGAAACAAATAAGAATGATTTTTATCTGCAAAAATCTTAGCTTTCTTAGCATTAATGTTTTTCACAGCTCTGTTTCTGCTTTGGATCCGTTTGTTTTGTTCTTTTTGCTTGTCATTGGGCCAACTTTTCCTCCCTCGGCAGACATGGTCACCGTGGAAGTTATCAAGTACTAATTAAGGGAGTTCCAAGTGTCAGGAAGGAAAACAAAACAAAGCTCTCAGCAGGCAGGGCTCACACTGATAACTGAAAAGCACCAAATTAAGACTAATTCACATAACTCCAGTGCATGACTCAGAGCTGTGCACTGTGAGTCACAGGCTTTCATTGAGTTGGGACTGGAAGTACATCCAGAAGAGCTGTGCACATGAAAAACAGGCTGAAAAGCCTACAAGGATGCTCAGTGTGTGTGGGCCAATACAGGATGATAGCACCTATGAGGAAATCAGTTTTTTAAGCAACCCAGAATAGACAGCATTGCAAAGCGGAAGTTCTGTACATAGTAAGTTACTATGACTCTGTATTTCCATCCTGAGAGAAAGTATTACAGGAGTTCTTAGTGGAGCATAGAAGCCACAGCCATGTGAAGACACGCTTGGAGGAAAGAAGTGGAAGCAGGATGCTTCATCCCACCTCACCTGCACCCATGCACTCCTTCTCACACATTTTCCTGCCATGGAGTTGGTCGTCTAAGTCTACATTTGATAGACTCAGTCTCTGACCCCTCTGCTGAATCACACAAGCCTTCTGCCAGTTCTTCTTCATCACACTATAGAGCATACATATGATTGTCTCTGCCTTATGATCCATTTTCTGCCAACTCTGCTAGGGATGTTGAAAGGCAACTCGTTCACTGAGTTTTCATTTCCACCCTGGTTTGCTGCTGGTCTGATTCTAGTCCTGAACCTCGTATACACACAGGGAACTTTTCACTATCCCTGGCTAGTACATGAGGTATAGTCTTAGTAAGCAGTTTAACTAGTAGAGGAAACAGATTGGGACACTGATTCCTAGGTAAGTGGGAATACAAAACATGGATTAACTGAGATGGAAATGGTGACTATGGTAACTGTGTACAGAGGCATATTTTAGTTTATTTTCTGTTGCTAGGATAAAAACATTGACCAAAAGTGGCTTGGGAGAGGAAAGGGTTTATTTCATTGTACAATTTCTAGGTAACAGTATATTGCCAAAGGAAGCCAAGGCAGGAACCTGAAGGCATGAACTAAAAGTAGAAGCCATGGGGGAGTGTTGCTTTCTGGGTTGCTCCCTACAGCTTTCTCAATCTGCTTTCTTATAGCAAACAGGACCCCAGACCTAGGGATGGCTCCAGCAACAGTGGGCTAAGCCCTCCCACACCAATCATTAACCAAGAAAATGTCCCACAGATATACTTATAGGCTGATCTGATGGAGGTAATTGCTCAGCTGAGGCTTCCTTTTCCCAGGAGTCTCTAGTTTGTGTCAAGTGGATAAAAAAACTAACCAGATAAGCTGGAGAAATGGCTCAGCAGTTAAGACTTCTGGCTGATCTTCCAAGGAACCCAGGTTCAAATCCCAGCACTCCTGTGGCAGTTCACAGCTGTCTGTAATTGCTGGTCATGGTGGCACATGCCTTTGATCCCAGCACTCGGGAAGCAGAGGCAGGAGGATTTCTGTGAGCTCAAGGTCTAAAAAATGAGTCTAGGACAGCTAGGGATATACAGAGAAACCCTAGCTTATAAAACAAATCAAAACAAACAGAAAACAAAACAAAACAAAACAACAAACTAACCAGAACTGAATACATAAGTTTTGTTTTAAAATATTATTTTTATTGATTTAAAAGTGTGTGTATGTGTGTGTGTGTGCATGTGCGTGTGCATGTGCGTGTGTGTGTGTGTGTGTGTGTGTGTGTGTGTGTGTGTGTGTGTGTGTATGTGTGTATTATGTACTGGTGCCCAAAGAGGCCAGAGACATCATATCTCGCCAGAGCTGGAGTCACAGGTGGTTGTGATTGACTGGACTCCCAGGCTGGGAACTGAATGTGGATCCACTCTAAGAGCAGTACCCTGAGCCTTCTCTCCAGCCCCACCCAAGGTTCTGTAAGCTGTAAAGATTGACAAAGAGGAAACTCTCCCTCCTTGTTCAGCTGCCTGCAAGTTCTGCAAGTAGTCCCAAGGATAAAGCTTTTGTGAGTTGTCACCCTTGCTAGGATGGGCGGTCCTGTGATGCCTTTAAGTCCATGCTCCTGTAAATAACCCCTCACCTAGACTCATGCACAAACTCCCAACAAACTCACCGATTCACTAAGCTAGACTTGGATGACTTGGATGACATCATTTCTTTGGCCTTTTGTCTGTGCCCTGCCTGGGGTGAGTAGATGTCTGTTTACGTGTCCCCACAAAAAGTCACACAAGGGCTCCCATAATTTTCTCCACTGTGGTTGAGCTCACTGACAGTGCTCATGTTGGTAAATTCCACAATGCCATGCCACTCTGCAGGCCTGGTTTTACAGGAAATAGCAGCATATGGCACAGAACTGACTCCTTCCTTAGGTACATTTTTTTAAGGGTTCACAGGTATCACACTCTTTTAGCTTCTCTCCTATCTCTCAGGTTGTGCCCAATCCTGTCAGCTGTACCTTCAAGTAAACCTGATCATGTCTAATCACTTCCTGCTGTCTTACTAAAGGCAGCACAGTTCCCACAGATTAGCAGATAGTTTCATTTGTCTTCCTGATGCTGCTGTGGCTTTGCTGAGATTTATTCTGTTTTTCATTTGTGTGAGACATGTCTCATGCCGGGTGTGGTGGCACCCCGTTTAATTCCATTACGGGAGGCAGAGGCAGACAGATCTCTGTGAGTTCGAGGCCAGCCTGGTCAACAGAGTGAGTTCCAGGAAAGCCAGGGCTGTTACACAGAAATATCTAAAAAATATCTAGAAAAAAAGAAAAAGAAGAACATGTCTCACTCTGTAGGCATAGGTAGCCCCATTTTTTCTGTGTAATTCATAGTGACTTCCAACTTGCAACAATCCTTTTGTTTTAATCTCCGGTATACACTTTCATTAGTGTAATTGTTCTCAACCTTCCTAAAATTGTGACCCAATACAGTTCCTCTTCTTGTGGTGACCCCAAACCTTAAAATTATTTTGTTGCTACTTTGTAACTTTAATTTTTCTACTGTTATAAATCATAATGTAAATAAATATCTGCATTTTTCTAATGGTCTTAGATGACCCCTGTGAAAGGATCATTCATCCCCAAGGGGACTGTGACCCACAGATTGAGAACCACAACATTGTAGGCTTACACCACACCATCATGAACCTGGCTGATTTTTGTTTGTTTTGTTTATTTTAATATGGTTTTACTACATAGCATAGATTGACTTCAAGCTTATGACCTTCCTGCCTCAGCCTATGAGTGTTGGGAGTACATGTGAACGGTAATGTATCTGACCTGTTTTATTCATATAAACTTGTTTTCTGTCTGTATACAGGCATGTGCACATGCACATGTGCTATATGGTAGTAAGGAGGGAAGGCCAAAATCAACCTTGGGGGTTGTTCCTCAGGAGTTGTCTACCATAAGTTTTTTTGAGTCAAGGCTCTCACTGAGACCTAGTAGGTGTTGATTTGGTGAGACTGGCCAGGCAATGAGCTTCAGGGATCTCCCTATTTCTTCATCCCCAGCACCGGGGTTGTGAGCATGTACGACCATGCTTGACTTTTTAAACAGGTTCTAGAGAGCCAACTTAGGTCTTCATGCTTAATGTAATAAACACTATTGTTTGTCTCCCCTAGCTACTGATCTTTGTTTGTTTTTGTTTTTTAATATTCATATTTGTTTATCTGGGTTTGTGGCCAGGGTCTCTCTCTGGCCTAGACTGAACAAGAACTCCCTCTAGTTCTGGCTGGACTTGAATCCAAGGTGACATTTCTACCTTAGCCTCCCAACTACTAACAGTATAACATGATCCACCTTTAATAGTCAGAATGATATGAGTCAGGTCCTTTGCTTAAAGCTGACCTTTGCTTAAAGCTTTTCTCTGACTTCATATCTCATGATAAAAGCCTCAAGGTAGCCTCCTTCTCTCACCCCAGCATCTCCTGGATCTGGTCCCTCTCCCTGATCTCTATTTTGCTAACTCTCCACCGTCACATCCCTGTACATCATAAGCATGCCAAGAATTCCCCTCTCATTGCCGCTGTGTGCTGTGCTGGGTGTTCACTCTGCAAGGGCACCTGACCTTGGATGTACGTGTCACTTACTGAGCACATTGTTCAAAATTGCAAGACGCAGCATGTGTGCAGTCCTGGGTACAACAGACTACTAAGATAAAGATAAAACTATTTCAACGTACTTCATTTTATAGCTTTGGTTGTGAGCCTAGCCTTTAATGGTTGAACCATCCCTCCAGTCCAACATGATTCATTTTAAACCTCTTTCTCTCTCTCTCTCTCTCTCTCTCTCTCTCTCTCTCTCAACAACATGCATTAACCTTGAATAACAAAACAAACAAAAGCCTTTATAATTGATTTTTTAAAAAGTATTTGGCTTTTCCCGTTAGGTGGGAAGCTCAAACAGAACACAGATTAAAAGAAAATGTGTTTGTTCACTGTTGTAGCTCACGCTTTGAGAACAGTGCCTGGCACACAGCAGGCGGTTAATAGCATTTCTCAAAGCGAAGAAATAGGTGCTGTATTGGTGTTTGAATATTTAGCAATATGCTTGGACTTTAATAGAGCATGTGGCACATAATGCTAAAACTGATGATAGCAAAAAAAGTCTGTATAGAAGGCTGTGCATGTGCATTCCCTAACCTTTCCCTTCACCTCTCTCCCTCAACATGCTGCTTAATTTTCCATCCTTAAGGCTCATCCAACTGGCGACTCCAGGAAAAATGCCCAATAACTTTAATCTTCAAAGCATTCATATGAAGTAGATGATCCACTTATTTTTGATTACGTGTTAATTTCTCCTATTTCTCCCAAAGCTTTCTATTCTAAGAAATAAAAGTAATCTTTAAAGATTGTATATTGAACGGTGGTTAGGGCTTTCAATGAGCCGAGTAAAAACGGGAATGCTAGGGACAGTGAGATTTTTATGAGAACTCTAAAATCACATCATGTTGGTGGTGGGCAGGTCTGTTTCATCTGTGACAAAGAATATATTCCTTACAGAAAATTAGTCCAAAGGGAGTGTGCAATTACAAACACTTCAGTGAGCAATAGGATGATAGAATTCAGACCATTTAAAAAGAGTCGGTCCACAGATTGGCATCTTTTCTCTAAAATGCCATAAGTTCATTTCCATTTTTTTTTTCAAAAGTGAGAAGATATATTGAGAAGTACCTGATCCATAACCTGGAGAATTTCTTCTCTGAGGGCAATTACTTTCACCATTGCTTGAACCCATCTCACTGCATCTTAAGCTATATTAATATTCTAGGTGTGGTTTTAACCTAATGGATAGAAAAGGCAAGCATTGAATATGCTCACTGGAGTCATATTATTGATTAATTTATTGAATCTTTCTTGAACTCTATTATTTTATAAGCAGTGTGCTAGAGAAGAGTGATGTAGCCCCTGGCTAAAGGGAAATTAAGATAAAAGGTAAAATACACTTGAAAGTGAAGCTGAGGCATGACTGACTTTGACAAAGGGTTCAGGGAAGTAGCTGTCCGGCTGAACTGGAGAAATAAGAGCATACACTTATCAGGACAAAGGACATCATTATAGGCTCAGCCCAGCAGCAAGTTAATTCCACAGTGAGGAAGAACTGAATCCCGAAAAAGAAAGCCAGGTGGAGGAATGGACTGTTCTCAGAAACTGGAAAGTGGTGGCTTTTTAACAAACTGATTTTCTACTTCTTTAGGAGAAACAAAGTAGGCAGGTTCACACCCAGTTCAATCAGCAAGAGAAAAGCCCACATACTGCAAATAAAGACTATGTGAATTAGCCTGAAATAAAGAGGAAACAGAGGGCTGAACAGATGACTCAGTGGTTAAGAGCACTGGCTGCTCTTTCAGAGGTCCAGAGTTCAATTCCCAGCAACCACATGGTGGCTCACAACTATCTATAATAGGATCTGATGCCCTCTTCTGGTGTGCATGAAAACAGAGCACTCATATACATAAAATAGATAAATAAATATTTTAAAAAAGAGGAAACAGAAGAAATCTTAGTACATTGTTCAAATCTTAATTTATGTAAATAAATAGAACATCCCATGTTAACAGGATGTTTTGGGAGTGGGGGTGTTGTAGTCCATTGAAAGTGGATACTACAAGAGTTAAATTTTTTTCTGATAATGAAAAGATGTTTATGACATTCAAATTTCATTCTTTTTTTCTTCCAAACTTCATTCTTGAGAAAATGAATTTAAAATAAAAATAGATGCTTTTGTGACATGATAAAGAGATTGACTCTGTAGGCCTTCTTGTGGTGTCCTTGACCCCTCTAGCTCCCTCAACTCTTCCCACAACTCTTCCGTAAGACTCACCAAGCTCTATCTCATATTGGGCTATGGGTCTCTGCATCTGTTTCCATCACAGACTGGATGAAGCCTCTCAGAAGACAGCTCCTCTCTGCAAGCATAGAGAATAGCATAGCAGAGTGTCATTAATAGTGTCAGGGGATGGTTTTTTTCCATGGGATGAGTCTCAAGTTGGACCAGTCTTTGGTTGGCCATTTCCTCAATCTCTGCTCCATCTTTGTCCTTGCACATCTTGTAGGCTGGGCAAATTTTTGGCAGAAGGTTTTTGGGTGGATTGGTTTCCTTATCCATCCACAAGAAGATCAACAGAATCAACTAACCTAGGGACAGCTCACAGAGACTCAACCACCAACCAAAGAACATGCATAGGCCAGACCTAAGCCTCCTGCACATATGTAGCAGATGTGCAGCTTGGTCTCCATGTAGGTCCCCTAACAACTGGAGCAGAAGCCCTCTCTGACTTTGATGCCTGCCTTTGGATTCAATTCCCCTAACTGGGCTGTGTTGTCTGGCCGAAGTAGGAGAGGATGCACCTAGTCCTGCAGCGTCTTAATAAGCCAGGATGGGTTGGTACCTATGGGGGGTCTCCGCCTTTGAAGAGAAGAGGAGGAGAGAATGGGGAGGAGGGAATATACAAGAGGGGGGACTAGGAAGAGAGGAGGGAGCTGGGGCTGCAATCGGGTCATAAAGTGAACAGCTAAATAGATAACTAATGGAAAGAGATTTACTTTAACACCAATGTCAGGATTATGCTTAGAAATGAAACCCAGGTTCTACTACATTAAGACCAAGACCAGAGGTAGGGCAATGGTGGCACATACCTTTAATTCTAGCACTTGGGAGGCAGAAGCAGATCTCTGAGTTCGAGGCCAGTTTGGTCGGCAGAGTTCTAGGAGAGCCATGGCTACACAGAGAAACCCTGTAGAGAAAAATCAAAACAAAACAAAAGAAAAGATCAGGAATTGCCAGGACAATAGTCATTATCTAACTTTGAACTTGATGCCCTTACATGGCTATTAGAGAAAAGGAAGATATTAGACTTATATATGGAAAGAATGCGTTTAACAATACTTAACCAAAAACATTTAAAAGGAATAGTGAAAGTCAGTAAATTTTCTAGGATAAAAATTAGTGCCGTCATTGAGAGATTAATGAGTTATAAAAAGATATTTTAGAGAACGCTCTATTTTAAGTGTATAAAAATGATTAAGTACCTAGAAATATGTTTAATATCATACATATAAGATCTATATCAAGAAAAAAATTAGTATCAATATTGATGAAATCTCCAAATTTATTAAGAAGTAGAAAAACATATTATGTACTTAGTTAATTAAACAGCACATCAAACATGACACTTTTTACTAAGGTATAATCCATGCAGTTAGTAAAATTACAAGAAAAAAATGGAGATGAAAACATTGTAAAAGTCAGAACACCAGTAAGTCTGCTGTGAGATTGTCTCTTGGAGAAATAGCTGAATAAATAAGACTTGAACAACATTCCTATCAATAGACATGCTAATGAAGAAGGGAGAAACCCTCATGGGTGACACCCACTGACAAAGGCCCACAGACAACAGGGAATTGATGACTGGAGAGAGAGAGAGAGAGAGAGAGAGAGAGAGAGAGAGAGTGTTAGTTAACCTCTCCCTAGGGATGAGCCTAATTGGTTGTCCAATATAATGTCCTCAATCCTGAAAGAAGAAACCCACAAACAACAAAGGCAGATTCAGCAGGTATTTATACATTTGTGCATACACATACATACATATACACATACATACATACATATGCACATACATACATATACACATACATACATATGCACATACATACATATGCACATACATACATATGTAACAATGATAATTTGAGAAGAGGCTATCAATTTGAGAGTGAGGGGAGGGATAGGAAAGCAGTTGGAGGAATGTGATTTGGGAGGGACTGGAGGGAGGAAACTAAAGGGGAAAGTGATGTAATTATATTTTAATTAAAACTATAAAAATGAAAAAAATTAAGAATTACAATAAACATTGGAATTGAAGTTACACAAGATATTTCTCAAATTCACACACACACATACACATTAGGACAAAGGAAGTCATTGTACACATTTATATATATGTATACATATATAAGTTATATATTTACATATATCATAATATATGCAATATAGCATATACATATATAAATAATTAAGCAGCAAAAATTGGGGAAAACAATTATTTTGTATGAGGATTGTTACTAGTTTTCTAAGTTACTGGAACATATTAAAAAGTTGTATTAGCTAAAACAATATGAAAATCGTTTCAAACGCATCTGATTAGGCAAAATAATTCAATAAAAATACTATGTATGCATTACCACACAGTGTATACAGTAGGTGAGGGCAATGTTTTGTGTCAAGGGAAAGTATTATTTTCTAAGGACTACTGATATTGCTGACAACTGATAGTAACTGTGAGAAGTCAGACTCACAGGCTCCACACTTTTCATCAAAATTGATGTCTGATGTGTCATAGCCAGAAATGCTTAAAAATGCAGAATCTCATAGTCGGAAGTCCTTATAATTCCATAGCAAATCGTAACAGAAGCAAATGAGACATCAAAAATAAATTGTGCTAGGATGAAGGGGCATAAGGGTACCTTTGGTGTGTCTGTACCAAGGTGTGCTGCTAAGTGACCAGGCCATGCAACAGATCTAATGCAAGGGGGAGAGCAAAAGGCTGGCTTGGAGTCGGGACATGAGAGAGAGATAAAGTCAGACACACAGACAGACAGAGAGAGGGAGAGACCAGGCAAGAAACAGAGAGAAAACCAACAAGACAGAGAGAAAGAGAGAGACCTTTAAAAGGGGAAACATGTTGCATAAGAAAATATGTAACTCATAGTGATAGTGGAAATGTCCTGCACCTAGCTGCAGCAGGTGATGACACAAACTGCTGTTTCCGAGTCATTAGAAGGCAGGCTGGCCTTTTTTACAACGGTCCGCTTAGATTGGGGCTCAGGGTACAGTGCTCACCTAGCATGTTCAAGCCTCACAGTTGAATCTTCCACACACACGCGCACAGATGACTACACACACACTCCAGATAAAGATCCATCGCAAGACCCTGAGTGCTGAGAGTATTGCATATAAGATTACTATGAGAGTAGAGTAGGAACTTAAACAGCAAGCCTATATGTCTATGCAGGAGGTCACAAGTTCTGTGATTCTGGCTGTGCTCTTTGCACCCAGGCTTGGCTGTGGTCTGTTGGCCCGTTTCGACGGCTGACCACGTGAACATCAGTGTAAATGAATGCAAGCATCAGTGAGGATGCTTGGGTCATGGTTGGGAGCTGGAGTCCCAGGACTCTGAAATATACTTACTTCCCATGTTGGCAGTTCTTGAGGGAGATAAGATCAGAGGGTGCTTCCCCAAGTGCAGTTGGCTTGGCTGCTGCTCACAAGCAGTAGCCTGCTACTCCTGTCCTCTTCAGTGACAACTAATATTAAATTAGAAATTCATCTGAGCTCTGCTTCAAAGTGTGGTGGGAGCCTACTGCTATACAGTTAGGTCAAAGATAAACCTAAAGCGTGTACACACATATTGCCGTCTAGACAACCAGTTAAAAAGAATATTTTATAGAAGACCGTTTCAGTGCTATCAAGAAAATTTAAGCATCTAGCAGTCATCTCAATGTGATGTTATAAGATCAATGTGAAGAAGATTCTGACTCAGTATTGAGGGACATAAGAAAGACATTCACAAAGCCAGGCATGGTATTTTACCTGTACATCCAACTATTTCTGTGGAATGACCACAAGTTCAAGGCCTGCATGAAGTACAGGACTACATAATGAACTCAAAACCAGTCTAGGCAACTTAGCAAGATACTGTCTTAAAATAAAGATTATAAAAAGGGCTGTGGATGTAGCTCAGTGGTAGAATACTTGCCTAGCATGTGCAAGGCCCTGGGTTCAATCTCCAGCATAGAGGAAAAAAGAAACTAATAAAAAGAAAAACATTGTATACTTAGATAATAAAACTTGGCATTTCATATGTCATTTCCCTGTAAAATGTAATTCATAAATTTAATGTCAGTCAAATACAAATAGGAATTTAACAGAAATGTGTGACTATACAGACTCAAATAATTTATAATGAGTGAAATTAAGATAGCTTTGATATTTAATGTTTTGTTTTCCAAACTAAAAAAAATGGAAGTGTTTTCATGAAATACTTCATGGGTATAAGCACAGGATAACATTAGCTCTTCTCCAACTTTATACACTCTCCAACTGAGAATGCAAATTGATTGAGCTTCAATTTAGTAAGACCTGTAAGAATTGTATGTATCCATATTCTTTCACCCAGTAACTCAACTTCTAGCCTCCTTTCCTAAAATATACTGGTTTATAAAATGATTCATGTACAAGGTTATGCATTGAGATGTTGCTTATAGTCATAAAACCCTGAAAATACTACTAATAGAAGACCAGTTAACTAAATCAATGTGCTTCTATGTTATGCACTATTGTAATGTATAAAGGAAGACAGGAAGTCTATCACTACTCCCAGCAAAGAAAATGGGCTGTTAAGGGCCAGGATAAGAGTGAAAAATTTCATTTCAGTCTTTAGAATTAATCTTAAAAATTTAAAATAAGAATCTTAAAATAAGAACCCAAGGAAAAGAGCAGAGACAGATGTGATGGCACATAGCTATAATTCCAACAATCAGGAGGTCAAATCAGGGGATTTACCATGAATTGGAGACCAGTCTGGACCACAGAGTGAGATCTTGGTTTCTTTCTTTCTTTTTGTCTGTCTGACTGTCTGTCTGTCTTCTTTCTTTCTTTTCGTCTGTCTGACTGTCTATCTTTTTTTTTCTTTCTTCTTTTTTTTTGCTATTGTTGTTTTGGTGATAGCATTTCTTTGTGTAGCCATGGCTGTCCTGGAACCCGATTTATAGACCAGGTTGGCCTTGAACTTAGATATCCACCTGCCACCAGAGTGTTGGAACATATATGCCTCCATCATATGTGTGTATGTGTGTGCCTGGCACGTGAAATCTTTTCTGAGCACAAAACAAAACAAATCACAGAAAGGATTCGATAGCAGACAGTTCATGGGCTGCTGGTCCAATTCAGCATCTTAATTTCAAATAAGGAAAAGGAAACCAAAGGCAGCACCTGTGACACAAGGTTCCCGTGCTGGGCTGTAGGGCAGTGGTAGAGGACTCGCCTAGCATGCATGAAGCCTTGGGTTCCCTCTGCAGTTCTGCAAAAGAGAAAATGAACAAACAGTGGGAGAGGGGAGAAATAACCAAACACAGTTGCCCACCTCTTAGTTCAATCATTAATATTCTGCTCCATTCAAATCCAAGTCTACAATATCAGTCACAACATTTAGAGTACCTGGATAGTGTGAAAAAAATCAACTAAGGAAAGAATTATACAATACAAAAATTATAGTGTATTTTAACTTCAGATTGTACTCTGCAGTTCTTGAAGACTTTTGAAAATATAGCAATGCCTTGTCCGTAACCTTGCTAGTTTTGTCTCTGTCTCATGGTTTGGCCATGAATAGCTATCTTCAGGGTCTTACTTCTCTGTATAAGATGCCTAAGGTCAGAAAAGATCGCTGCATCTGTGGAACAAAGATTTTCTCTGTGCCATACTGAGTGACATCATTTCCTTTAAGCCTTGAATCCAAACTTTCCAACCACATTAGCTTTCTTTATTCCCCTCTGAAATATTTCCTCGTGGATTGTGCCTTGTTTATATATTACATGAACTCTTACAATTGGAATATATATTGTAATTAATGAATTGCACCCTTTCTTTCAATCAAATTATACAGACACTTAATGTCAGCATCCATAAAAGGAGAAAAAGTCTATTAAAGAATTTAGGAAAATTCCTTTCTTAGGGTGCATAGTCTGTGGAAGAAACAGGAGGAAAATATCAAAGTAGCCTTCTAAAACCAACTATGGAATCATGTGTGGTGGTGCAAATCTTTAATCCCAGCACTTGGTGACGCAGAAGCAGGTCCATCTATTGTTACGAGTATTACTATGAGTTTGAGGCCAACCTGGTCTACATAGAAAATTCCAGGACAGACAGAAATACATAGAGAAGAAACAAAAGTCATAGCAACATAAAAAACAAAGACACAAAAAGAAAAAAATTACTTATGAGTTCTTGCTTTCAACCAACTCATTATAGAAGGAGTTTTTGTATTCATTTCATGACAGTTTTGTATTTATTATTTCACGTGGCTGAATCTACTTGATAGAGTCAATGATGGCAATGTGTTTGTTAATGGTCAGTGAGTGCAGATGGTAAGGATTCGTAAGATGGCATTGGAGGATACTTTAAGCTTTTCTATACATAAGAAAATTTGATATTTTTTTATTCAGTAAATAATTGGAAAAGTCTTGGTCCACTGAATTGTACATTCAAGTGTTGAATGGGTATGAGCAAAATTATTTAGTAATTGTTTGGTGACATAGGTACACATAGCACTTCAGAGCTAAATTTAGTAATTGGTGACATAGGTACACCTAGCACTTCAGAGCTAAATTTAGTAATTGGTGATATAGGTACACAAAGCACTTCAGAGCTAAATTTAGTAATTGGTGACATAGGTACACATAG
>CAJQZJ010010411.1:3107418-3145347 GCA_907164525.1 Lophiomys imhausi
CACACACACACACACACACACACACACACACACACACACACACACACGCAGACACACATACATGCATAAGTAACTGCAATCAAAAGAAAAAGAGCTCAGATGATGAATTTAGGTAGATAGAGATGGAACATAGAAGAGAGACTGGTAAATAAGCCTCTACCATTATTTAAAATAAGCAATGAACTATGTCATAAGGTCTTGAAATATGCAGTAGATGTTTGTAGAGGACTTGTTTGTAGATAGAGCTTAATGATGTGGCATAAATGAGAATTCCACATTTCCAGATTTTGTGTGGAGGAAGAGGCAATTAAAAATTTTGTGCCCACAGATTTCAGAAATCCTGCAAAGGCAGGACAATGTCTTTTACTTTTTGTGTAAAAAAGTAAAACAGCTTCCATTACTATGATGAAATGCCTGAAAATTTTACTTACAAGGAGGAAATGCTTGTAGTAATGCATAGTATTATAGTTGGTTGGGGCTATCAACTTCTGATGGTTATGGAGACAGAAGAAGAGAAAGACAGAAAGAGAGAGAGAATGATGGTTAGGAAGGGCCAAGGACAACACATACCTTTAAAAGGCAAGTTTTCAATGACCTGCTTCCTACAATGAAGGCCCTACATCCTAAAGCTTTTCCACCTACCAATAGCCTATTAAGCTAGGAATTCATTCATTAACTCATTCATGATCCAACTGCCTCCCAAATTCTTCCTTCTGAACACTGCTGCACTGCAAAGCAAGTTTCGACAGTCAAGCTTTGGCATAGCACATGTGATTTAAACCACAGCACTTCCTCTCTGCCAATTCCCAAGGTGCTAGCACAGCATACACAACAGGTATTTGAGAGCTGCTTGAGTTGACTTGATAGTCCAGATAAGAATCGGTCTTTTCTTTTAGCAATCTTCTAAGTACAGCTTTGGAATCAAATATCAACAGTGCCACTGATGAGTCCAAGGAAATAAGGAATTCAAAAATATTTGTGAGTTGTTTTAGTCACTATTGGAGAGCAACCTCAAATCTAGGTAATTAAAAAAAAAAATGTGGCTGGAGGTAGTGCAGTTGGTAGCATACCTGTCTCAAAAGCTTGAAGATCCCAGTTCAATCCCCAGAACCAAGGTAACATCTTGGGTCATGGTGGTGCGTAAGGGTAATGACTGTACTGGGGTGATAGACAGGAGCTTTCCTGAGACTCATAGGTTGGCCAATCTAATTGATGAGGTCTAGGCCAGTGTGAAATGCTGTCTTTTTTTTTTTTTTTTTCCTAGATAGGGCTTTTCTGTGTAGTTCTGGCTGTCCAGGACTTGGTTTGTAGTCAGGGCTGGACTCGAACTCACAGAGATCTGCCTGCCTCTGCCTCCCAAGTGCTGGGATTAAAGTTGTGTGCCTCCACACCTGGCTGTGAAACCCTGTCTTTATGGCAGTAGACACTGTCCTTGAGAACGACACCTGAGGCTATCCTCTGGCCTCCGTATTCATGTACACAAACATGCTCCCCATCCCAACATCATATACACATGCATTTGCACCTACTGAACACACACACAGGCACACAAGCACACACATGCACGATAACCCTTTAGGCTAGGGATAAAGCCTGGTCATTAAGGTGTTGCCAGTACTGCAAAAAGTAGGTATAGTAGTCCTCATGTGTAATCCCAACCCTAGGGTTGTACAGGCAGGAGGATCAGCAGTTCAAGGTCTTCCTGTGCTGTATACAGAGTTGCAGGCCAGCTGGGATGAAGGAAACATGTCTCAAAACAGCAAAACAGAGCAAAAACCAAACCAAGCCAAAACCCAACAAATTTTGGATATAATATCACAATTTAGGCCACGGACATTTCCAAGGAGTCTAAGGACTATATCAATCATTTCTAGGGTATCTTTTTTGCTTAGTACTTCAAGCTTCCATTCTCACTTTAGAACATTAGTCTTACTGAGTAGATAACTAGGTCCTTTTGCTCTGCCTATGTAGAAGGCAAAGAGGTAGCTTTAATGTTGTCCACCGTCCAGTCCTGGAGAGTCAAAAACCCCAGGGCTACGTGGATGGTTGTTTGAGGCCCACAGCTCCAAGTCCTTCCAACCAGAGCCCTGTGTTCTCATGTTAGAAGCAGAGGCATATATCCAGCTGCCCAGATATGAAGCTTATTGCTCCAGGTTTTGATTTTTCCCATGCCTGAGTACTCAGAAGTTAGGGTAGTCCTTGTCTCTTTCAGTAGCATCAACCAGTACCAGCCAGTTCCTGCTCCAAGCCTTGGGGATCAGGACTCAGCTCTAATACTGGCTAGTGCTACTACATCTTGCACTGTAAGCCTCAAGATTCTGAGTCCGTAAGCCATGGCAGCTCTCTGGAGCGCCTTTCAGTGGCCTGGACCCTCAACCTTTCATCTTGGCTTTTTGCAACTCCTTGACTTTTTCAGTATTAGCTTACTTATGGCCTTTACAGCTACTTGCCCTTTGGATGTCCTTACTTACTTTTGTGCAGCTGTTGCTACCATCAAAGCAACAGCAACCTATCATTTTCCCTGCTCTGCTATGGCTGCAAAGCATATGTATTGCGGGCTCTGCCAACTCTCTAACCATGATAAAACTCAATATAGGCAAGAAAAGGCTGGGAAGGGGCTTTTTGTGGGACTAATGCTGTAAGAGCAAGGGTCCATCTTGACTAACTTAAAGTGCTCTAAGATAGGCTGGCTGTGCAGCTGGGAGGGACTGTGAGGCATGGGTATAGTATACCTACTGGGTATTTGTAATTTATACCAATCCCCACAACTTTCTTTTTCAAGGCTATTAGCAGCCAAGTACATGTAGAGCCCTCCTATCTGTCAGTCACAGCTCTTTGCTGAGTGGGGGTTGTGTTCTTTTCTCCTTAGGCCTGATTGATGACAACCTCTGAAAGGTCATATCAACCAGACATGGGGCTCTCTAGAGACACTGTAGGCTAGGTCAACTAAAGTTCATTGGGGTTTGTCTTGCTTCCAGTAGAAGTTTTCACTGCTCCACAGGCTGTGGACTCCTACACAGGAGGTCTGCCCTCATCAGCCTTCGTTACATTGTCCCTGGCAGCTGGAGTGCCATACTTTCTGGACAGCTCTTCATGCAAAGATGTCAGGCATTAGGGAAGCTCTATCAAACTGCCTACCCCTAACTTTTTTTTTGTTTGTTTTATTTTTATTTGTTCAAGGAGAAACATTAAAAGGTGCTTATAGAAAAAGACCTAACAAAGGCTTAACTAAAATTTTTTACAGTGAATTATACTGTTAACCTTTGCCCCAGTAGCCAGGGAGACCTGAGTCCCATGATCTGTGTCTGTTTAAAAACATTTGGCTTCTGTGTATGTTGTCATTTATATGATTCTTATCAACTATTCACAGTCCATCAAAAATCACACTCTAAACCATTTGGTACTCTTGTAGTCTTCTGACTATCATGACGCTTCCAGCTACCTGCATCTAGAAATAATGGCAACCGGTCTAATTGAATGAAAGCAACCATCCTTTAAATTGTGAGCTGTGTGGACAGTGTCTTATCAGATCTTGGAATAAGCCAGAGCAAATGTAAAACAAGACTTCTACACGGGTCATTAACTAAGTAAAAACGAAAATCAACAACAGGAAAGATCAGCGGTGGTTACTCATGGGCGGTTGGATGACCCTCAAGCCAAGAAGACCCAGCAGATGTGTTGGAAGAGATGGGAGAAGAGCAGAGTGTTTATTGGAGCCAGTGGCATCTTAACAGGATTCAGGCTCATAATTTCCTGTGTGACTCAGATGTTATTGCACAATTGATACTTTAAAAGCCCATTTCCTCAAGACGTCGCCATGATGTTATGCCGTGCTTTCCTGATCTACATTTTTAACTCCCGTAGTTTATCAACACATGTTTCAGACTGCTGTGTTTACCTGTTGGATGGGCTACTCTATACTTTATTAAAAATGTCTTAAGAGCTTTACTGCACACACTGATCTCTTTAACTTTTTTTTTTTCTCTGCTAAGTCTAACTTAACTGTAGGAGCCTGAGCCATAAGCCCTTCAGTATTTCCTGTGTTATTTCGAGATTTTTCAAAAGAAGCTTTGGTCGTGTCCTGAAAATAAATGTCAGTCAAATCATTATTCTTCACTCAGGAAGAGCCTGAAAGTATGGGGTAACTAAAAAATAAGAGGAGGGTGGGGGATGAAGCTGCAACAATCCTCGAAACAAAATCTCTAATCTAGAAAAGTGGATTCCTTTTCAACTGACAGCATAAAAACAACCTTGAAAAAATAAACATCGTGGCTTAGACAAGTTTCCATCTCTGAAGGCTGGTCTTCATGGAGAAACCAAACCACAACTATGTGTAAGAGGCAATGGGGGTACACTTCTGAGGGAACGGCAAACTAACTCTAAAATGGATTTGCTCTAGTTCATGTGTTTTTGTTCACTGATACTTAATCTTCATTAAGAGGTAGGGGAACAATTACTTTCATATCCACAGTTGGAGAGGTACTATTCCTCACTTTCAAGAATACAGCACTAAGTTAAATCCCTGTTATGGCTAGTAATTAATAATCTACTGTAAAAATCATAAATCATATTCTTACAAGGGCTTAGCTCTCCTAGGAAATGCATATGCTGATGAGCACTGTGTCTGTTTACTCATTTGTCTTTCTATGTTAATAAAATTTCGGATGTTGTCATTAGAAGCAAGTGTTTGGTTCGCTAACATTCCTTTAGGAAATACACTATGTTTAGACAGAGTTTTAAAACAATCAGCATCCGGCCCAAACATCTGATAAACTGTAAATCAGGAATAGGTACTTTAATTTTAGAGTAACTGTGACTGATTTCCTCTCCTTGCAGGTCTGCCGTTTCTTGTCTCCCGGATCCAGTATTGAGTGGGAACAAGATGCCACTGGATTTTGCATGGACTAAGGAAAACTGTAAGTAAAAAAGCATTTGTTATTAGAGTGGGGATCTCATTAAGTTTCTTGGTTTCAGGAGCACAAACGCCTCTGACAATAATTTAAAACATACTGAAAGTGTTAAAGATTTGGTTTCTATGACAAATCATGGCTCTGAGACAACTCGTCCTAACAGTGGGGTCAGGGTAGAAAAATTTGAAGACATTTAACAAAGAGCAAAGTAGTTTGAGGAGGTATTTCCAAAATGTGTGTTAGCCAAATACTTCCAAAGACATGCATGTTCATGTTCTTTCTTGTTCTCACTCTAGATGAACATAGGGTTTCCTTGCTTGGCATGGAAAAATGAAGAACAGTAAAATTAGACCATCACATCCAATAACGCCCAGTCAAATGGTTGTGTGAACATTCTAGCCTCTTTTGTTCCCATAGTGAGAAATCTTTGAAAGCTAAAAGGACTCTTACGAACTTCAAAAAGGTGTGATGGCCAATTGTTTAAACTCCGGTGAGAAAATTCTCCCACAAGTTCACAGAACACAGTGTTATGATGTTAGAGACTCAAAAGCTTTTTACACAGGATGTAACCCTCTCACACGAGCCTGCTGCTGTGTTGTTGGGAAGTACTCGCTTCCAGGTTTACAAGGCTGGGGGTATAAACAGGATGCTGGGCGCTACCTAAGGACACAGAGCCTCTCCTTGGTGACACACTAGTGTGAAAGCAATGGATACCATGTTGATGAAGAAAATAATTAAAAAGTAGGTCTTTTTCCTTTGTCTTTTACATATTTTATAAGTGACCCAGATAGAAACATCTTCTTTTAGGAATTAGACGTTGTTAAAAACCTGAGAATAGCTTCCAGAAAGTATAATACACAAATCAGCTTTTTAAAAAGCAGTACATTATTTTGTGATAACTATTAAATAAAAATATTTTGTGTGGTTATTCGAGTTCTCTTTAGATCTAAGATGAAAAGAATTTAGAATTCTCTGTACTACATAAAAATTGCTTTTTGATTGAGCACAAAGTTTTTCTGTACATTTATCTTACAGAAATAAACATTAAACATTTAAAAAACAAAACAATGATTTAAAAATGAGAAAAAAAGAAAAGTAACAAAACTATGTCATGGTAGTGTCTCAAGTTATGACTCAGTAGCATTGATTTTGCTACAACCATTACATTTCAAGTACTGCATGTTCTGTCTTTTGGAAAGGCATATAGCAAACCACATATTAAGTATCTCCCTTTTGTGGGAACAGAAAGCCATTCAAATCCAAAGGAAGATGTATGAGAAAGTAAATATACATCTTTTGACTTGTCTCCTTGAGATCCTAATCAAAAGTAAGTAATCAACTATGATCCTTTCAAAAGCCAGAAATGGCAACAAATCACAAGAAGGTAGCAAGTGTTTTAACTTTCCAAAGAAATGCTTCTTTACCTCTAGTTCCTCAGACAGTGATTATTCTGAGCCTGCATTTCTGCCTCCACCCTTTACCAGGAAACGCTGCTGCCCCTGACCTGCCATCCCCACACACCTATCCTGGCAGTCTCAGGACACCACTCCAGCCCCATCTCACCCATATCTTCATATTCTTGGCTGCCATTTGCTTTTTGCATCTAGGTCTTGCTCTACGTATTGCCTTCTTTTACAAATGCTCTTTCAACATGGAGACAAGAGTGTCCACTGGGAAAAGGCAAACACAAGCAGCAGTCGCTTCTGTCTGGCATCCTCTCTTTCCTTCCTTCTTCCTGTTACAGAGCCAAACTTAAGTCACAGTCACCCATTAACTCTGAAGGACACCCATTCTACAATGCACTGAAACCCATCCATGGTACTCCTGTGTTTGCCCTCTACCTTACTCAGCTCCCATAGCGCCCATCAGTCAGGTACTAAGGGCGAAAATCAACACTTGAAGCAGAGAGTCCTGGTTTGATGAGCTTTCTGAAACACTTGAAATAGCTTATCACTCTTTCCTTGCGACTTTTAAGTCCTTTGGGTTTGAATCTGGTCCCTTCCCCCTCTTTTCTCTTTACCTATTGCTTGTAGACTCTGCATACTCAGCTGCCTTTGATCTCTTTATAGATTCCTCTTCCTCCAGGCTTTGTAAATCCTGGCTGCCACTGGGTGTATCTGTCTTGTGCTCTTATCGTTTTTGTTTTGTTTTGTTTTGTTTTGTTTTTTTTTTTTTTACTCAGATCCAGTGATTTTCCTCATTAATTACCAATGGAGAGTTGTAGCAGGCTGAACTGAACACAGCTTTTGGATTATTTTTGGTAGCTAACAGTGAGGGAAAAAAAAAAAAGCTCTGAGAGAACTGGTAGGTAGCTACATGGCTTTATCACTAACAAGTAACCAGGAATCAGGTCTGCGATTAAATACTACTATGCACATACAACACTGCTCAGGTAGTCAGAAAGGAAACAGTCTGTCCACTCCAATGGCAATACATTTTAGGGCCAAAGATTGATTTGAAAATATTGTTACATGACAAATATGATAAAGGTCATAAAAAATAAAATAAAAAGACAGGACCCTGAAGCAGAGGTGGCAAGAGGTGGGGTGAGGCCTTTCATTCCATCAGGACTATCCAAACTGTGATCTGGGATGGCATGATCAGCAGCTTGTCTGTCTCCTGGCTGCAGAGAGAAAAACACGTACCAAGAGTAGGCGTGTGGCAATGTTGAGAGCAATGTGTCCACGATGCAGTGCTCAAGAGTAGAGTAAAGACAGTTGATTATAGCATAGATCGTTGCATTCACATCACTGGTAGTGTGGTTCATTTGGAAGTCCTATGCACAGTAGAATACATCTGCATGTTCATTTCTTTATGAAAAGATAATATAGGATTAAGGAAACAGCTCAGTGGTGGACAACTGACATAGTATGCTTGAGGTCTTGGGTTTAATCCCCCAAAATATATAAACACAATGAACTTTAAAAAACCTCATATTTACCTATAACTTTACAGGAAAAGTTGCCAGAATTGCTTTGGGATTTGTGAATTGTAAAAATGCAATATCCCTTGTTTCATTCCAGATCAGCAACAACAAAAATGTATATATTATGTGCCCCATGGATTTTTTCAAACATCTGAGATACATAATATAATATATATAAATTTACATATACTTTATTTATATAAAATATAAATATAAAATTATAATTTAATTGTATTTATAATAAAATAAATAAATAAATAAAATATAAAGACAGGAACGTGAAGCAGAGGTGGCAGGAAGTGGGTGAGGTCTTTCATTCTATCAGGACTATCTAAACTGTGGATAAAACAAAAACAATAGTTAAAAATAAGTTATCTTCTGCAAGTAGAGCTGTCATCAATCCAACCTTGATTAGATAAGTTAACAAGCAGAAATCAAGCTGATTTGTCATGAAACAACTATTAGGGTCTTGAGAGACTGCTCAGCAGTTAAGAGCACTGACTATTCTTCTGGAGGTCCAGGTTCAGAACCCAGCACCCACACGGCAGCTCAGTGCTGTGTATAACTCCAGTTCCATGGAATCTGATGCTTTCTTCTGTCCTCCGTGGGCACTGCATGCATGTGGTGTACAGACATACTTTCAGGCAAAACACCCATACACATTAAATAAACAAATAAAAAACCCTAAGTATCAATCCATATGGTTTATTTTAAATATGCAAATATGTTTTTTTATTTCTAGGAGTGACTATTTCATGAAAAATTTTTGCTTAGTTGTAATGATGAATCAACAAAATGTTATGCATAAACTAGCAATTCCCCATATTGTCTCATGACTTGAACATTTTCTAATGAACAGCATCTATAGCTGTGTGCATGTGTGTATGTACACATAGGTGCATGTGTGTGTATATATGTGTGTGTGTGTCTGTGGAGACTTGAGGACAGCCTTTTGTTTGTCATTCCTCAGGATCTGCTCACTTTGGTTTTCAGACAGGGTCTCTTGTTGACATGGAGCTCACCGAGTAAGCAATGATGGCTGGTCAGCAAGTCCCAGGCATCCTCCTGTGTCTGTCCTCCCAGCACTGAGATTACGAGTATTCCTACCATGCCTGGGTTTTGTAGTTTGCTTGATTGTCTTTTTTTTTCCTCCATGAGGTCTTGGTATGTGCCTCAGGTCCTCATGCTTGTGTGGCAAACACTTTACTAACTGAGCTATCTTACCACACCTACATTTGTGTACGTGTGTTTGTTTTTTAATCCACATTAGATTTATTCTAGTCATTAAAACAACAGCATGTTTGATAGATTTTGGCATAAAAATTAAGACTTTATTTTGAGGATGAAATAAAATTTATTTCATTTTCTTAATTTTTTGCACCCCTTTTATTAAAATATTGGGGTCTGTGATGTATTGGGGGTAAAGTGTAACCCTTGGCACTAGAGAAACATTTTTGAGGATGGGCTGTCATGGGGAGCATGCCAAGAAGGATGATGATAAGAACATGGCAATTGTAGTCTCCAAACATCCTGCCTTTCTGTGCTCATCTTCATAATTGCTACCTTGTCTGGAACTCTAACCACCTAAATCACAATATTAACAGAAACATCATGCTCAGGATGCTTCTTCCCTCTGTCTCTCTTCTTCCTCATATCCATTGTTTATCTTCTGTATCTGCCCTGACAGAAAAGAAAGCAGTCATTTTCAAAGATTCTGAGATAGTTATTGGTTTTTATAAGCATCTGTGTGTTTCTTATATGCTTTTTTAATTTTCTGAGTTATTATATGTACACATGTGTATGTTGTGTGTGCGCCTCCATATATATGTAAAGAAACATACACACATATGTGGAGAGGGAGATTACTCATTACTGTCTGCTAAACTCCAAGTTTAGACAGGTATCCACAGGTACTTGTATCTTCTGACCACCAACCTGCTGTATTGCCTTTCACGTTAATTGCTCAACAACTTTTGTTGCTGAACACAGTGCAATGGTAGCATTGCAATCTCCTTTCATTGATTCTTTTTTTCTCTAGTCTTTACAAAACGAGCCTATTAAAACCCGTGTCTTTTGCTGAGGAGACACCTTTGGGAGCTTCGGCTATGGATTCGGGTAACGACTGGATATCTGTACAGAAAGCAGACCTTAGTGGTGTGTCTGGTGGTGAGCTCGCCCAGTCATGTTACACCCTGGGATTCTCTGCAGGTGCTTCCTTGTGACCTTTCACCAGCTTTCTGCTGACTAGTGAACACTTCATTTTTACTAATTACAGAGCTCTTACAAGAAATTCAGGCTTGAACAGTGGCTTAGTGCTTAACAGTACTTGCAGTTTTACAATGTGGACTTGTGACGGGATTCTGGAATCCATGTCCAAAGACTCACAAATTCCTGTAACTCTAGCTCCAAGGGATCCCAAGCCAGCTTATGTTCTTTAAAGGAGCCTGCATGTACACATGCAATACATTCACACAGACTACATATAAATAATAAAAATAAATTCAATAAAAATAAATACTGTAGATGATTCAGTCCTCAAGCTCCTGCTTCATACTCAATGATTACTACAAAAGCAATGTCCACTGTAAAAGTATAAAAACAGGGAGTAAAAGTACGTATTCAATACTTGGAATGTGGATCATGCTTCAGGACTTAAGTCCAGGTGAATTAATACGAGAACTCACAGTTCTCATGGAAGCCAAACCATCTCTGGGAAGATTGTTTGACTATACATCCACTGGGTTTTCTGGTACCTTAATAGCTTTAACGATAATTAAAATGTTTTTCTCTATTTCCTAGAATGTATATATGTTTACAAGGAAGCTATAGAAGTTCCTTTTTAGCACCATCAAAAATAAAGGGTCATACAATTCTTACATCTAGAACTAATATTATGTTTAATAATGAAGACCCAAATATTAATGTTTCAAAGCATGATTTGAAGATCATTTAAAAGCAGTCTCTCTCTCTCTCTCTCTCTCTCCCCCTCTGAAAATGAGCCAAAGACAAGAATGGTGCATTGTGATCTGCATGATTTATTAGTTTCAGAAACAACTTATCTCAGGACTCACTTTTCAACTCTTTTCTCATTCCTGACATGGAACTTCTGGATGCTGAGTTCATAAGAGCGAAGGGTTTGCCAGAGAGGAGCTTTAAGAAAGAGACATGGAGGACAGTATGGGCACTGGGTTACCATTGCTTTCAGTCAGTCAAAGCTAAACTAGGTTTCTCTAGTTCTTCAAACCTACATTTTAAGAAAATGTAACCCACATGGGTCTTAATCACATACTCTGGAATCATGGAACTTCTAAAACAGCTGTTTAATATCCAGAAAGACGTTTTGACATTCTTGTCTCTCCCCTCACTCCGAGTCAAATCCAGATCTGCATTTCTCCATTAGAAATTGATTTCAGGATGAAAGACAGAAGTTCCATTTGAAAGCTTAAACTGATTCTTCCCAGGCAAATGTTTAAAAGCTGGGCATGATGGTGCAAGACACAAGGCCTAGCACTGTGAAGATCAACAAGCAGGATGGAGAGTTCAAGGGGAAATGGGGGTGCATGCCAGGACCCTCAAAATCAATACAAACACATAAGAGTAGTCCCTCCTAAGTAATATGTAAAATAAGTGAATATTTTGCTCACTTATGTATATCCAATAGCAAGATCTGAGAAGACTTTTATTTGGGGAGATTTGAAATGCAAAAATTCTTTTGTTTTTCAGAAGGTAAAATGACCAAGGCCAAATTGCCAAGTGTTTTTATTTTTCTGAATGTTTCTCCATTTGGAAAGTTCAGCCAAATTCATCCCATGTTATGGGATGATACCAGTCAATATCCTGTATTTTATATTTAATATATATATTTATTCTATATGTAAATATATAACATATACATATTATACATATATAACTTTGCTGTAAATTATTGATTTAAGAGGTGAACAGATGGCTCAGAAATCAAGAGCTCATACTATTCTTGCAGAGACCTCAAGTTCCTTTGCCAGCAGCCATTCTGGGCAATTCACATCCACCTGTAACACCAATTCTGTAGGTGCCTGCTAGACCCTCTTCATGCCTCTGAGTCACAGCTCTCATGCCATAAACTCATACACACACACACACACACACACACATATAATTAAAAATCTATAAAATAATAATCTAAAATCTCAGAAAATGAATTGATTTATATTATTATGGAGGTGAGGAAATCTCAAGGTTTGTGTTGACCAAGCTGGAGACTAGGTATAAATTTTAATCTCCTCCCTAAATATCTGCACAAACACACCCTGAGCAATGACTAGCTAGTTGTTGCATACCTAATTCCCAAGGCACGTTGACACATTAAATTAACAATCAAAGTATGTCCCAGCATAGTCATTGGAAATGCAGGCTAACAATATATGCCCTGTTATCCAGAAGCTCATGGTCTGGAACAGGAAAGAAAGCAAACAAACAAAATTTTTACAAGGAAAAAAAATAGAGTCATCCAAGGTTCAGAGAAAGGGTGAGTTGAGAATAATTAACTACACTTGGCTGTGAAGAAGTAACTTGGGTGCCTAGTGGGGAAAACAAAGAAAAAGAAAACCAAATCTTATTTTTTTTCCTGCCATAGGGTGAGAGCGTGGGTCAAATAAATTAATAGCAATATTTTTATTTACTAATATTTCCTATAATCAGTAGATTCCTTGACAGTTCATATTGGATTTTAAACAACTGTAAGGGAATTATTACCATGGCCAGTTTATAATTGAGCAAAATGAGATTGGGAATGTTAAATGACTTTTTAAAAAAATAATTTTCCTAGTGGATTTCAAAGCCTAGTTGATTCAAAAGCCCACGTTTAGGTGAACATTGGTCTAGGCATTGTTGTTCACACCTACAATACCATCAATCAGGATTCAGGGGCAGGAGGATCTTGTGGTCTGAACAGGACTGCAGAGAAAGACTCTGAAACAAAACTCAAATAACACAAAACCAACAACACAGAAACAAAAAACCCAAACAAAACGCAAGTCTATGTCTGCCTCACTATTCCAGATGGGCTTTCATGCTAGAGAGCCTTTGCAGATTTACTCTCAGCACAGACAAAATCACTGTAGTTCTAGCTTCCTGTTTCAAATGAACTTGGTATCTATTATTTCAACAAGAAATGTGTGAGGGACAAGTTGACAGAATAGCAGCTCTGTGAGGGAAGAAGATTGCCACATTTCCTTGGTCACACAAGGCAGGGTTGTTAAAGACAACGATGAAGGCGGTACAAGGAACGTACAAGCAAAAACACCAAGAGCACATTTTAGAAAGCGTACATTTAAGTTTCAGCCATGCTTTGGAAAACTATCTGTCAGGTACTGTGACAGAAGCAAAAACTGAGGGAAAATTTCAAAAGGAGACAAATATCCCTGAAAATGAGTGATGGTATCAAATGCAGATACTATTCATAAACTATCTGACTCTATTTCTATCTTTCCAGACCTCGAGCCCTGAGGGTTCCCATTCAAGGTTCTGCTCTCACCTGCTACTCAGTTGCTCTCCCGAGTATTATCTGAGATTATCCATGTCATTCATTCCCTAAGTGTATTCCCACTCAGTCTGCATAAAAGCCATTTCCTACCATCCAGGAAAGCAGATACTACCAGTTTAGCAAATTTGGTTTTGAAAACTCAGCATAACTTCTTGTTACATCCTCTCAGACACAATCTGTAGTTACACTCATTCACTCACAAACATGCACAAATATAAATGCAAGGATATAAATATAAATATAAGGATATAAAGCTAAATTTGTGTCAGGAAGAAATGATCAACACATTGAAAAACGAGGAGTTGATGCATGCAGAGACTGGCATGGGGGAAAAGGTGTGGGCGGTGAGGACAGTGAGGAAATCTGGGTCTGTTGTCCATTGCAGAGTTCTTCCCAGCCACCTGCTGTGGTGGTGTGGTGAGATGATTCTAACTCTTGCCTGTAATTTCCAACCTATGTCCCTTTCATTTCCTGTCCCATTCTCACCATGTAAGCTGGCGAGACTGTGTTTCCACAATCTTTTATTCCAGACAACTAGAGGAGGCTGCCTGGAACTTCCCAGCTGATGTAGAAACCTGGAAGAAAGTCCTAGCATCCTAACTGACCAGGGCTGTCTCTTCACTTTTGGCCCCCCCAGTAGGTGTTGAGGAGGGTGAGTGTGGGCAGAATATCACACCAATCTCATGAGATTAAAAACATATTGTTATTTAATTTTGTGGGTGGAAGTGTTTTGTTTGCATGTGTGTCTGTGCACCATGTGTGTGTCTGGTGCCCCAGGAAGGAAGAAGAGAGCATAGATCTCCTGGAACTGAAATTTAGATTGTGGTGAGCCACCGTGGGGATGCTGGGAATTGAATGCTGGTCCTCTAGAAGAGCAGCTATTATGGAGCCATCATCTCTCCAGCCTCATATTGAGAGTTTTGTGAGGAGTGTAGCATCTTAAACAATCACTACACAGAAAATACCCAACAAAAGCAACTGGGAGAAACTTCTGCTTAAAAGATAATCAATGTCAGGACACTAGAATATCCTTTGAAAATGACTCCACAAACGTTCAATTTAATTGTATTTACTCTTTGAAATTAAAAAAAAAAAAAAAGAAAAATGGAAGGCAGAGGAAGATCCACAAACAAGCACTTCCTTTCCAGGAAGCAATTGATGGCAGCTGCAAACACTGTACTCATTTCAGATTCATGAAAGATATTCCCACCCCAGGCTTCTCAGAAATAGCCCTTCATGCTAACAGTGTCTTTCTTAGGCACACATGTCAATGGGAAATTCATGCTCAGGAAACTTGGTCCTTTGTGAGGCCAAGAGTGAAACTTTTGACCCTGGTAAAGGAGTCCTTAGGGGATGACCTTAAATTTATTGAAGGCAGGGAGAAGAAATTGAGAACTATATTCATAGTAAAGATGCTCTATTTTCAAATTCTATATATCTGAGCTTAATTTGTCTGACTTATTTTCTGGAATATATCTTGATATAAGGTGCTAATATCATAGCTGTCCTTGTCCTGGGTTCCTATGTACCACCCACTTCTTTTCACGGAGCTTCTGTCCTGGTCTGAGTTCCTAAGGATCACCCACTTCTTTTCACAGAGCTTCTGTGAAACCTCATCTATTTTCTGGGCTTCTCTGAGCTTTAGTTTCTTGTCTGAAACTTGGAATAATGATATCTTCCTGACAGGTATGTGGGGATTTTAAAGAAATAATAACAGCAAAAACATTGAGCACATTGCTTTGGCAGTCCATAAATACTAGAGAGTAATGACCCATTAGTTTGCTTGCTTGTAATTCTGTAATTTGTCAAGAGCACATTCCTAAGAAGTATTTAACATTTTAACTTCCTGATAACAAATTCAAATAGTCAAATGTTTGTTTAGTTTTGAGACAGGGATTCTCTGTGTAACACTGGCTGTCCTGGGACTCACTCTGTAAACAGGCCCCTATCTGCCAGCCTTTGGCTTCCCAGTACTGGGATTAAAGGCATGCTCCACACCATCCTGCCGGGTCAAATGTCTTTAATAACCTGTTGTGTATGTCTTGGCTGCTTTGTGAAGTGCCTTAGATCCTACTTTTAATTTAAGGGTCCTTATAGTCGAAGTAGACCAAAAATTTTGCAGAAAAAAATATGATCCAAACCAAATTAACGTAAGAAGAAAGTAAATTTTATTAATGAAGAAAATTTAAGAGTAAATGTCAACTATTCTAAACCTTAAGTTACAGAAGTATGAGTGTAAGCCAACAATACTTGGATAATGAAAAAGAGAGAGTATTTCTTTTTTTCCCCACATATATGCTAGAGCTCTTCTAATGACTGGAAACACAGCAATGCTAAAAACCAAAGGGAAATTCTACCCTGGGAACAGTAGATATTTATCTCCTGATAATCCTCTTTTTCTTAATTCCTGTGATGAAGTGCTGAGTCCCACTATTTCCTGGATAGGAGGCTGGCAGGCATAGGGAAGATTTGTTTAGACATGCAAGCTGTTGAAACTCTTGGGTTGTTCTCTTAGGTAAAAATGCATCAGCATTTCCCATTTCTGCTCTCTCCAGTTTGAAAAAAAAATGCAAGTTGCTGCTTTGAACATTGAAGGACTTTTAATAAATCTCTCTGTGTGTGGTACTCTAGTAAAGTAGAACAAACAGAAATAGCAAAACAGAAATGTCTTGTTACAAGGAATAATACCAGGCAACTTTTATAAAGGAATCGATATATCCAGCAAGTCTACAGAAGGCTGCCTGTTCCTATTTGCCTGATGTTAAGGAATTGCAGAAAGAAGCTAGCCTGTGCTGGAGGTTAGAAAGACCTGTAAGCACCAGAAAAGTCAGATTCAGATCTGGTTAAGATCAAAGAAATCTGGCAGAATTAACTGCTGGGAGGGGGGCTGGGAGGCAACGAGTTTTGAAAGCAGTAGAGGGCAACTGACAAGTACCCCCTTCAACTGAAGGGGGGAGGCAGAGTTCAGGATGTTTAACACTCATTAGGCCTGGAGACTGAACAGATCTCTTAAGAGATGCCCCATGTGAGGGAAGGAGATAATGTCTTGAACGTGTTACATAATTTGAACCACGTTGAATACAGTTTTTGAAGGAAACTTTGATTTAATAAACGCTAACCAAAATGGTATCTTTAAATGGGGGATGAGTGGAAGATGATAGCCTGTTTTTCTCTGTATTCCTCTCTTTTGCTATGATCACAGAAAGTATTCTCTCAAAGGGGTGCAACATCACTTTCTCCTGTGACTTCCAAGAGAAGGAAAGGACCCTTAAACAGTCTTCAGCAAAGCCTCAAGCACCCAGTGGCTTGTGTCTGCTCCTCTGTGTGCTACGACTCACTCACAGTCGCTGATGATAAGAGTGCTGTGAAAAAGGCGCTAGCTCTGAAACATCCTGCACGGTTCCTTGTCAGGAGATAAATCACCTCCCTGTTCTTGGAAAGATTTATTCACGGACGGCAGAAGAAAATCTCAAACCATTCTTTTTTTTTTTCTTTTCAATTATCTCTCTCACTGTTTTGAAAGGATTGTTTTATCTTTGTAAATATGGTACTTAATTTGCAAATGACCCCGAAACTCCTGTTTCTTTCCTCTCATACCTAAAGTTATATTCTCAGGGTTGAGTACTTGTTCACTTTGGTCTACTGGAAATAGAAGTTTCAATAGCGTCTCAGTTCTAAGACCTTACAACTCTAATGGCCTCGGTCATTCTCTCCTAAAAGTCATTCTGTTGACCTTTGGTACCGGCTGTGAAACAATTTGTGTGATCAATGACTGTGTTTTTGGCACAAGAAGCAAGACAGATCAGCACAGCTGGGGCAGGTGTTCTGAGTAGGCAGGGTGCCTCCATCTGTCTGAGTGGGTGACACTCAGGAAGAGTGGCTAAAAACTCAGTGAGCCTGATGCAAACAGATTGCTGCTTAGTAACATGCTGATGCATCATGTTGCTGGGGGGTGCTTTACGAGGCAGAGGTGATCCAGGAGTCCAGCCAGTTCTGTCACTGTGAGGCTAAATCCTAGATGCTGAGTCCAACCACGTCAACCAGCCCTTCAGGCCTTATCCCAAGACCTACTGAATCAACCTGAGTCAGCAATCTGTGTTTTGACACGTCTTTCAGGTACGTGTGATGCATGCTGAAGTTGAAAACCAGTGATCTGGACTGAAGCCCTTAGACAGCCATAAAGACTTAAAAGAAATGTCTCTAATTTTAATAGAAATTTAACTGAAGGATGGCAGAGGAGGGAGGCAGATGGGGACCAAGTGTGCTCTAATATACAAAGAACAAGCAGACAGTTTAGGAAAGGTGTTTGTACCATAAAGTATATGTTTTTGAGAATGGAGTATAAAGTGTGGAGGTTAAAAAAAAAAAGGAAAGAGAGGAAGTTGGAGGACAAGTTTTCGAAGACCTTTTGTGAATATGGTCCTAGCATCTTTGATGGGCCTCTTAAATGAACACAGAGTGGGCAGTTTAAGGAGAAACCAGAAGTGACGTTGTAAAAGTCAAGATAGAAGTATAAAAGAGGGATGGGTTCAGTAGGGTTTTACGAGGTGTAATTAGTAGGTGCTCAATGGAAGGAAGCAGAGAATAACAGGATAACTACCAGTGAGGAATGGAAACTATGACCTTAAAATGTAAAGTACAGGCAGAGAGTACATGCTCATGGCCACATACGTGTTCAAGCATGTTGAGTTTGAGATGCTACAGGATGGCCCAAGGGAGATACTTTCAACAGGAGATTAAATACTTGTGTCTGAAGTCTGTACAGAAGAACAAACAGGCTTGGGGAGGTGTTGAGCAGTATATGTTGTAACGGGAAGGTCAAAATTCCTTAGGAGTACAGCATGAGTCCGTGAAGGCTTTGTGTTTCTTAATATCATTTACTTAATGCACTCTTTTAATTATCCAATGAACCTCTTGAGTCTTCTCCCAGAGAAATGCAGTTGGAAGAAAACGGTTCTTGCAGCCTGTGTTGCTGGTCTGTGAAAGCCCTTCTCTCCCACATCTATGGATCTGGGTAAAGAGTATCCACTGTGGACCCCTAGTTGCCATGAACTACCAGAAACCTTAAGCACAGTGGTTAGAATAGTATTTGTTTATAGGTTGTGCATGGAATGCCAACAACTGCTAGATCATATAATGCTAAGTAAGTGCTGTTTCAATTTTCCAGGTCCAATCTAAACCTTTTCATTTTAGTTCTATCTGCTTGGTCCCTTGCTTTCTTCACTCTCCTTATGATGTGTCTCTTGTCCCAGTTAATGAAAAATAGCAAAGCTGGCCGATCTTACTATTCAACCCAGATCCCTCTGTTCTGTATCCTTCTGTGGATTTTCTATATGGATCAGAGTCAAGGTACAGTAGCACATACAGGGTTTCCTGCTGTATATTGTGCAAGGCCATGTGTGAATCACACTTGATGAAGCCGTGGTTTTGAATTCAGGCTGTGCAGTTATGAGTTACAGAACCTGAACATCATTGTTTTGATTTCAGCCATAAAAGGGCATGGACTCTTATTTTGCAGAATAACAAATTGAGATTTAAAAATTGGATTCTGAGGAAGAAGAACTAAAGCGAGTACCCCATACTCAGCAGAATGTCTTGATTTTAATAAGGGCCAGGATCTGAGGGAAGTGTCCACAAGGGCTGATGAAATGTTAGGTTATTGAATATCTAACAAGCTGAAGGGAAAAAAAAATCACCAGCCCTCTCCTCAGAAAATATGCTTGTCTGTGGTTGGAAGGAGATACTTAGATAAGCTCACAGAATGTGAGGTGAGATGCCTCATTCCCCAGCAGTATTTTGAGTAAAAGCAGATGGTCATTAAACTGCCTCCCACTGAAGGTGGGTACAATTGAAACAGGGAGTTTTCATTTGCTACATACAACGATGCCTAATGGCTGGCTTTTGCCTTTTCCATCCTGCCCCATGTGGAGACAGCCTCTCCTCTAAACGAATGCTAAATAAATATTTCAAACATATTAAATGTGGTGGTTAATAGTAATTGTTAACTTCAGAATATAGATCCACATAGGCAACAAAGCTTGAAGCTTATATATGTTGGAATTTCTAGACTGGGTCAATTGGGATTGGGTGGAACTTTTCCTGGGAAAGCACAGACAAATGCATATTTACCCCATATAGGAAACTGACAGCAGATAAATGTAATGATATCACCGAAATCCAACTTGGTGAAGCCATGCACTTATTGAAATTACTAGCTGGAGTATGGATAAGCGGTTACTTACCTGAGAACGAAATTACTTAAAGGCAGTTGTGTCACCAGAAGCACACCCCAGCATGGGTTACAACTTATGAAAGCAGGAACCTCAGAACTCTGCAGGAGCACCCTTTCCACCCAAGGCATCTTGCTACCTCATGTTGCACTATCTGTTACGTTTAAAAGTCCTTCTCCAGGGATGGTTCCTGTTGAGCATCCTCACATGCTCACATTACCTCTCCTGTGTCCCTGTCCCTGTCTCTGTCTCTGTCTCTCTGCCTTTCCCTCCCTCTGAGAAAGGGCTTTGCTGTGTAGCTCAGGCAAGTTTGGAGCTCTCCATGTAGTACAGGCTAGTCTTTATCTTGTGACAATTCTCCTCCCTTTGACTTCTGAGTGCTGAGATTACAGGCATGTAAAATTAAACCTAATTGCTAATATTCTCTTCAATAGATAAGTAATAAAATTTCTGTCTCAGCTTTATAGATTATTTTGAAAATGCATGGAATTACAAAATGGATTATACGGGCTCTTATTTTTAAGATTTTCTGAATATTATCATTTTCTTTAAGTTTACCTTTTCTCTGAAAGTAAGAGCAATACCATCTTACTACGTCCCTTCATGTCAGATCTAGCTCCACGTCTTCTGATCAAATCCCAGTCGAAATCTGAGCTGGACCATTTGGCTGTGGTGGAAGGGAGAGGACTACCAATTCTGCATGTGGAAGATGAACCCTGAATGATGTGCACAGTTGACAGAGAGGACCACTCACCTCTGGAAGGACCAATGGAGCCTCAGAAGAGAAGACATTGCTGGATTCCATTTTAAAACAGTGGAGATAGATATGTTTAATTTGGAGAGGGCAACATGGATGAGTTTCAGAACTAAAGATTTGTCAGGCTCACTTTAGATTCATTGCAAAAGATGACAAACTATGTACGGTAAACCAGGGCTTAAATCACTGATAACCAGAACACCATCCAAGGAAAGTGCTCTGGAATGTGTGGTATTAGCCCTCCCACAAATCACTGTGAAGATGAGAGCTTGAAAGAATATGAGGGAACTGGAAGTATGTTACTTATAAATTTCCTGCATTCTATCTTTCACCATCCCTTGAATCAACTGTAGAACTCTTTTTGGACTCATGCCCCTGAAAGGTGTGGAGAGTATAGGCTACATGCTCTCCTTTTAATTAAGGACCACACATCAACTAGGGAACTGAGTGATTCTAGGAAGTGCTGTGCAGTGGGTATTGGTTACTGATCTCCTTTTCATTGTAGTTAACTCAAGGTAAAAAGAACCTACTTTATGTCCTATAGATTATTGTCCTAAGTTGAACTACTTTTATTTTTTTTTCCCATCGGAATTATAGAAGAAAGAGAGGAGGCAGAGGAAGTAGGAACTTTGTTTACTGATTAGCAAACTTTTTAAATATAAATATGCTGTTTACATGTACAGCCAGCTATCTTATTTTTTAAAAAATTATATAACCAGGATAGAAATACATTCCAGTACTGCCACTGCTTACATTTTTAAAATCTATACCACTACTGTGGAGTAAGTTAGATTGTGCTTTCCAAAATAACTTAAGCCCAAGAGTTAGCACTCTACTCAACACCTGTGACCTTCTTTGGAATTAGAATCTTTGCAGATAGAGTGAAGCATTCTAAGGCCACCATGAATTTAGGATAGACCCAGAGTCCAGTTACTGATGTCTTTACGAGAAAGAAGAGGTGGAATGTGGGGAGAAACAGAGAGAAAGACCAGGTGATGAAAGAGGCTGAAGGATGAACAAGGAGCACCAGCATGTGGCCCAAAGCAGAAAGAAACAAGGAAGGCCAGCCCCCTACAGACTTTGGAATTCCCATCAGTTGAGTTGGTTAAGTCTTTGGAATATCTTAATTTTGAACTTTTATCATTCAGACCTGTTAGGAGATAAACTTCTGTATTATTTATTATCTATCTATCTATCTATCTATCTATCTATCTATCTATCTATCTATCTATCATCTATCTTCTGTTTATCTATCATCTATCTATCTATCCATCTATCTATCTATCTTTCTTCTATCCTTCTAACTATCATCTATCTATCTATCTATCTATCTATCTATCTTCTGTTTATCATCTATCTATCAATCTATCTATCTATCTATCTATCTATCTATCTATCTATCTATCTATCTTCTGTCTATCTATCATCTATTTTTACACCTTGACTGCAGTTTCCCCTCCCTTCTGTCCCCTCAGTCTCTTCTACCCCCACATCTTACTCATCCACTCCTGTTTCTCTCAGAAAACAGCAGGCCTCCCATCCATTTCAAACAGCCATGGTATATCAAAGTTGCAGCAAGACAAGGAACTTCCTCTCCTATTAAGGCTAGACAAGGCAGCCTAGTAGCAGGAAAGGTTCCCAGAGGCCGGCATAAGAGTCAGAGACAGTCCCTGATTCCACTGTTACAAATCCCACAAGAAGGCCAAGATACACAACTGTAACATATGTGTGCAGGGCCTAGGTCAGTCCTGTTCATTGCAGTCTGTTATCTAAGAAACTAATTCACCTGTCATTGTAGAAATGTTCTGTGTGTTGCCTAACATACTTGACACTTCCTTCATATGGCTCCTGAGCACTTGAGAAATGACCAATGAAAGTAAGAACTTGAAATTTCTTGGATTTACAAGGGGGGGGGGGAGGTTATATTGGGGTGTATTATTGAAAAGGATCATGAGGAAGAGAAATGTATATAGTGGTGCAGTGGCCAGCTATCATATGGGAAAATAGAAAGTTCTCATTGTTTTTAACCAGTGTAAATAAGAATTGGTGAAGTTTTTTTTTGTGTGTGTGTGTGAACTACTGCACAAACAGGTGCACATATACTACTGAAGCTTCTCTAAAAACTATAAGTTAAAACCATAACTAAACTGAACTTTAGGCACATATAATTAAAAAAAAAGGCTAATGGATTCCAAAGCTATCAACCACTCTCCTGCTTTGAATCATAAACATGGAGGGTCATGGTTACAATGTGTGAAATACATGTAGAGATTACAAAATGCAGCCTTCAATAGTAGCTCATTTAAACAAGTAACTGGTAGAATTCTGTGCCTATGTTTGTACATTCATACACTTATGTGTGTGCATGGGATGGAATGCAGTTTGCGGAGCAATTATTTATGTCCTCTGGGAAGTCCTTACAAATGACTTCCTGCCACCCTATCAAGGAAATGTTATCTGTGTCAGATTGTGTTCTACCATCACTGAATGATCAGTATCACTCTGATGCCTGTCTCATATATGAACATATTAAATAATAGTAGGAAATAATAAACTCAATATTTATCATTATAGCTTTATTGGTCATTCAAGAGGGATTTGGGGTTTTCTGTACAAGAATTGCTCCTTGAACACACCTTTGATGTGACCTTAGCATTAGTAAGACCTGTTTAATACCATCTGATAGTCCGAAAAAGGGGCAAGAATTCACTGAACAGTCTAAGGTATTAGGACAAAGTTTGCCTGGAGAAATAGATTCTCCAAGACATCTATAAGCTGTCATGTAAGAAACTTCTCTATGGGACATATAATGCAATGCATATTAGTGAAATGAGAAGCCAGAACTCTAAAGGAATTAGTATAATTAGACAAAAATCCGTACTTTTCCAGGGTTTTTAATATCATGCATTGGTCTTTAGAATATTAGTTGTACTATGAAAGGTTCACAAAATGAACCTCCTTGACAAGTTTTCATGTCACTAAATAGTAGCATGAGCAAATATGGAAAATGGTGTTTCCTAATTTACATAGTAAAAATTTCATATATATATATATATATATATATATATATACATATATGGGCATACTGAATTTCAGGATAGCCCTTGTAGTTCTATAATTTTTAGACCAGGTATACCTTGCATAGATACAGTTTTATAACTCCTGCTTGACTCCTGAATATTCATTAGAACATCAAATCTTATTTAGTCCCATGAGCTCATGAAAAGCTCTTTTACGAGCTTTATGTCCTTGGATCTATGGCTGCTTTGTGAAATGCATTGTAGATTCCAACTCGGATGTAAAGTTCTGTCTTCTGTTTCCCCTTCTCCTGGTGCAACAGCTCAAGAGAAATGTCAAATACTAAAGACGAAAAAAACAGTAAGTCCAACAAGGTCTAGGGCTGGAGAGGTGTGATAGGCACGAAGACCCGGGTCTAATAGTCAACACCATGTGCAAGAAAGTCAGATGTGTTACTGAATACTTAAAAATTCAGTGCTGGGCAGTGAAGACAGGGCAATCCCTGGAGTCTGCTGGTCAGCCAAAAAAATGACACATTAAGTTGACCTCTGAATGCGCATGCACGCACGTAAGCATGCACACAGTTCCTAGTTTAATTCTGACTCAGGTATTCTAAATTGGAGTGGACTGACATTCAGAAATGAGCTACCTGCATAAACATTTTAAATTGATAGCAACTTCAGGTCTCTTACCAGTTTATTCACTATTATGCATTCGTCTCATTATCTTTTCTGAATTTTATCTTGTTTGTTATTAGACTGTGAGTTGTTCAAAGAAATTATAATTGTTCAACATCTGAAGGAACCTCATCCTTTAGATTTACTTCAGTTTTCTTCTGACTATGAAGTTTCTGGTGGCAGGAAGGCTTAATTTGGCAACCTCTCGCATCTTAAAAGGTTAAAATGGAGGAAATAAATAATAAGCTACCAAACAGAGCCACACTAAACTTGAAGAAAGTTCTAATTCAAAAATTATTCTTTCCAGCCCCAGGGATGAAGACAAATTGCAGTTAGGCAATGTAATAGAGTAATTGCAAACATATTCTCTACAAAACCCTCAGAGCACCAGTGCTTTTTCCAGTAAACTGCTTTATCCTAGACAGAAGTATTCACATGTCTGGGTGGCATCTGTGTTTCTACCTGATAAGGAAACTCAGATTGGCTTGTTTCTTTTAATAAATTTATTTCTTATTTTCAAAAGTGATCACTTTTCTTAAACCTTTGCGTGAGAAATAGTGTGAATATCCCAGTATTCCACAAACCATGGTAAGAAAAAAATTAGATATTTCAAATTGGAAAACTGGGTTCATATTTGTGAAGCTTCTTAGGTTATGGACTAATTTTATGTTCTTGAAATTTTGGCTTTTTTTTTTGACAATATGGGATACCTGTGGTTCTCGTCCATGTCTATGGATCTCTATTTGCCCCCCTCCACACACCATTTCCTTTGTTCTCATCCTCTTTCTGATTTTTAAATGCAAATATTCCTTATAGGTCTGTCTTTGACTCCAGTCATTCCCTCTCCACTCTGGAAGCATCAATTGCCACCCCAAGGAGATGATTTCTTTTTTCCTAGAAAATTGTTTGCATGAATGTGTGTGTGTGTGTGTGTGTGTGTGTGTGTGTGTGTATGCTACATGCATGTGTACCCACATGTGTGCACACACATGTGCAGAGAAAGATGTCAAGTGTCCTCTTCTGTCATTGGCCATCTCATTCAGTTGATGTAAGGACTGTCACAGAATCTGTAGTTCTCCATGTACTGGATAGACTGTTGGTCAGGAAGCTCAGCAATCCTTCTGACTCCACCCACTTCCATACACTCCCAGCACTGAGGTTACAGAGACACACAAGTTTTCTTCACGAGGGTTGGGAACTTGAACTAGGTCTTTGTGCGCATGGAGAAAACACTCTTACCCAGTGAACCACCATTACCCCAGCCATGATGTCTGCGACTCTGTGTCCAGGACCAGTTTCCATGTAAGACATGACCTTCTGCACCTTTTCCCTGTCTGCTTGAAAATCATTTAACTTTTCTGCAAGCACCAGAATCCAGTATATTTAAAGACAAATTTCCCATCACTTTCAAAAGTTCCCTGGCTTCTCTTCATGACTTTCCAAGTTCTGTTAATGGCAGATCCTTGTCATCTGATCATTTTGTCTTTTTAAACAGCTCTGCTATTCTTTACTTTTTCCTAGTTCCTAACTCAGCCATGGCACTGCCTCTGCATCCTCTTTGCTTTTGTACACTTGTTTCAGACAGTCATTATTGCTCCATTGGGTAGTGAAATAAAATCCGGATGGTACCCTGCTGCTTGTGCCTTCTCACGCTGAAAATTACCATATACATGTATAAAGATCAATCACCCTGAAGTACAACTTCAATTATACCAATTCTCCAACACCTTAAAGGTGTTTGTGTGGTATAGAGTTCAATAGTTTCATCATGGCATCGAAGTGCACCCAAATATTGGTCTGACACATCTTCATCCCATGATGGTAATCTCTCCTTCATCCAAATGGAGATGGTTGGCATTCCCAGGACAAACTGTAATATTCTAACATTCCCTCCTTCATCAATGCTGTTTCTTTCATGAAAGATTTTCTATCCACTGTCAGCTTGTCAAGTTATCACTTGGTCTTCAGATGCTGTATACATGCTTGACACCTTCTTTCTTACCTAGCCAGGTGCAGCTCCTTCTCCATTTTCCAAATCTTTCCTGCTTTCCGGTATCTCCTCAACTCCATGCTCTTGTGCCATCTAATTTCTCTTTACACTTTAGCTGTTTGGGGATATGTGTATTTTAGTTCAATGCTTAAAATTGTTCGTGAAACAAAACGAAGTGTGTTATTGCAGTCTCTGAAGGACGGGACTGACACATACAGAGTTGTCTTTGGAGGAGCATGGAGCAGAGGGAGAGGCAGTGGTAGATGCTGCAGTTGCTTATAGGTCTACATCAACGATGTTTAGCAATGCTTGTTTAGTTCTTTCTTAAACAATTTATTTCATGTGTATGTGAAGAGAAAATGTAAGAATTTAGGCCTAAAAATAAATCTAGATGTCAAAATGATTATTGGCCTAAAAACATATACAAGTAATTTGATTCAGAGTGAGTAGGTTATATTTAAGATTACATATACACATATACATACACTTACAATTAATTAAAAAAGAAGCCATAAATTTGAAAGAGACTATGGAGGGGTGTTTGAGGGAGTTTGGAGAGAGGAAAGATAAGGGGGAAATAATATAATTAAGTAATCATATTACAATTTCAAAAATAAAAGAGATAATTAAAATGTTATTTTAATAGAATGAAAATAAAGATGATGTTACTTTTTATGTTTAGAGACAACATTACCTTCACATTTAGAGCATTATTTAACAATAGAAAATGGTTATTTGGGTTTTTTTCCCCCTTCACATTTCCCTTGTGTCAGATAACTTTGTTTCAATTTCTTGATGAATTGGTGGACAATATGATTTGGGTCATATGGGAGCTATAGGATCTACTAAAAATAATTCAGAGAAAGACCTAGAGAAGTGCCTACCAGAGCATATTACCTGATAAGTTTAGGGACCATTGCCAACAGACATGAGCAAGTCTGGAAGATAGTCAGGCAGGCGTGTGGTAGGAATCAGGCACAGCTAGCCTTGTGTCCTGTCTTCATTTAAGTCTACCTTGATCCCACAGATCTCTGTGAAAGCAGCTGAAATGAAAATGTTTGTTTCCCTCTTTCATATCCATTGTGTGTTTAGGTGTGAGGTTTAATGGCTTTCTGCTCCATGGTAGGCAGAATCAGGGTCTATGTCACTGGCTCATATTAAAAAACCAAAACAAAACAAAACAAAAAAAAAACCCAGCCTCAGTTTGATGTACTCATCACGGTATCTCAGTCAAGGGCATGCTGCTTTGTGCACAGTAGACACCTGAAAAGTTTTTATTGGGTGAAAGAGTCAGTTAAAAAAGTTATATAAGCTGGGTGGTGGTGGCACACGCCTTTAATCCTAGCACTCAGGAGGCAGAGGCAAGCAGATCTCTGTGAGTTCGAGGCCAGCCTGGTCTACAAAATGAGTTCCATGACAGCTAGAGCCATTGCACAGAGAAACCCTGTCTCAGGGAGAGAGAGAGAGAGAGAGAGAGAGAGAGAGAGAGAGAGAGAGAGAGACTTATATGACTGAGATGTGACTTATTTTTCTCATGGTTAGGTGATAATCCAGAGATTGGCCCCTTTTATAGGGCAATTCACCTATAGTTAATTTCTCTTCATATATAAACTGTCTTTTATTCTAATCAATGTTCATGTTTTTTTATTTGTTTGTGTGTGTTTGTTTTGAATCAGTGTAAGAAATTAGGAGAGGGGCAAGTGGGATGGCTCATCAGTTAAAAGCACTGGTTGCTCTTGCAGAGGATCTAGGTTTGAATCCCAGCACCCACATGGTAGCTTACAACCATCTATAACTCCAGGTCCATGATCCAACAGCATCTCCTGACCTCTATGGGCACCACTTATGCATATGTGCATGTAAAATATCCATACACACAAATAAATTGAGAGTCAATTCTTATCAATATGTAATAGCTATTGAAATAGTTTATCTTACCTGTATGCAAATTATCTAATACAGTTAAATGACATCTATTATGTAGTAAACCAGATCCTGTTCTGCTTTTGTTTAAGAGAATGAAATAAATATTTCCCTAAGTGTAACGTGGTCATTTGGATTAAACCCTGGTAGAGTTAGAATTCATTCCTGGTAAAATTGGAAAGATTGGAATGAAATTTGGATTTTAGCTCATTACAGTGTGTACCCGGGTTGGCTTCTCAGTTCTCTTAGTGGTACCACAGTCTTGACAGATGGTAGCTTTAGGAGAAACTGGCAGGTATGTCTTGTACTGTCCTTAGAACTTTTCTGTATCCATTTTGTTTATTTTGAAAGGAAAACTGGCTTAAAACCCTTGGAATAAGCCTCAGATACAGAACTACCATTGTCAATTCTGTTTTCAAGGAAAAGTCGAAGTGCAAAGATGCTGTTTCTTGAATCACAGGAACCGTCAGGGGTCAGAAGCAGGCACGCCATTGGAGGCTGTGGGCCTCTAACCAGTATGCAGCCTTCTGTCCTTTCATTGCCACGATCAAGTAATCACAGTAGCTCTAAAGACAGCTTGGAGGCAAATTCATCTTCTGGGGTTCTGGTCATATTCTCAAGGGACTTCTACATTTTTGTTACAATGATTATCTCTAGGAAGTCCAGACTGGACATCATTGATTTTCTGATTTCAGAATAAATAAATGATAAAATAAATCACTATCATGATAACAAATTCCAAATCAGATGTGTCTACCTTGGTTCCTACGACAACGCCTTAGATCTAGTGATCCCTGGCTGAGATGTGGAACTCAGAAGCCATTTGGGGGATGATGAGAGCCAGAGTTTGCACACACCCTGCTGTCTTCAGTGTTGGTCAAGTGTGTACAAGGCCCACACTTTCTTTCTCTGTCAAGCTGTTTTTATAAGAAACAATAAGCTGTTTTGGAAAGGACTGAGAAAATATGTAGAGAGAAAAATAAACTTACTAAAACTAAAGCTATCAAGAAAAAGGTAAGTTATGAAAACTACTCCTAAACTTTAAAGACTAGGCCAATATGTTCCAAATAACCTTACTGCAGGCAACAGTCACAAACCAATTCACTCCTTAATGGTTGTTGCTAGCTTCCTTCTTACACTCTTGGAAACCTTACTTCTGGCCTACACAACTGCAGCTGTGACCACAGGACACTTCTTTTTCTCATTATGTTGCCCACCTATTTGTAACAATATCCATTATTGTTTTCCTAACCACAAACAGCACTGTGGGAGAAAGAAATTCTTACCCTGTTATTTATTTCAATATGACAGATGAAAATAAGAGCCGGGGTGGGGGTTGGGGGTGTACAGGAAAGAACCAGCTTTTTTCTTTGCCTCCACTCTTTGATGCTACTATTTCAAAGCACATTTCCACCCCTTCTCGGTTTTGTTTTGTGGTATAATGGAGCTACTGAACTTCCACATGATTTGCAATGTATTGGGAAGAACACAATCATTTGTGTGTTTTTTAAATCAGTATTTAATATATCTAAGATAAATATATATACCAATTGTCTGCAGATTTGAGCTATCGATTTAAACATCTGACACATTCCTACTTGACTTTTTTTTCCCCTGGAAATCCTCCTTGTTTTCATTTAAAATATTGTGAAGAAAGATGCTTTATTGTAAGTCATATGAGCTTCTATGTTCCCCTAAGAGATACATTGGCTGGTAGGCTACTGATATATTCACTTGTTAGACAAACAGCTTAACAACCTCCAGTTCTTGGATATTTGTGATTATGTTTTTCCTTTCATTCAATGTTTCTAAGACAAAAATCAATGAGAAATAAAATAAAATTAGAGGAAAGTTCATGGAAAATCAGCTAAAATTGAGTCAAACATGCAAAACTTTCAGATTGAGGCAGAGACAATCTATCTGGAGTTTGGTGGGCAGTTTCCCTGGGCTGTTGCCATGGCTCCCAGAGTCCTTTAGTTCCATTCTTTTCTAGTTTCTTCCACAGTTTGCTCTGCCAGGTCTTCTTTCTTCCATTTCTCTGGACACATTAAAGTGGAGAAGATAGAAAGTATAATTCATTCCCCATTGCTCTCTGTCTTTGCATTTTTTAAATTGTCTTGGCACCACAAAAGTTCTAAAGATGTCTAATGTAATCCAGGACAATTGCTAATTTTTGTTACATTGATTTGATTTTTGTCTGGATAATGCCACTGGTTGCTCAAATTTCTTAAGCCGGTTGGCTGGAAGTTTGTATAAATTATAAGTGTCTTGTGTAAATACATTGCATACTTCCCCCTCTCAGCACTCAGCAGAATATTTGGTATAGTCTGTCCTTAATATGCCTTTTAACATGTGTATATACATTTTCAAATGCTTATCACCCTAGTCCATACTTGATTAAATATGTGCACAAAAGGTTAGTTTACCTTTTCCTAGGTTGATTTAACTTTTACTAATGAATTTAAGCTATGGACTTAGAATACCCTATCTCCTGCATGGCATTTCTGAAGCTTCTTTCTTTCTTTCCTTCTTTCTTTCTTTCCTTCTTTCTTTCTTTCTTTCTTTCTTTCTTTCTTTCTTTCTTTCTTTCTTTCTTCCTTTCTTTCTTCCTTCCTTCCTTCCTTCCTTCCTTTCTGTTCTTTTTTCTTTTTTTTTTTTTGAGACAGGGTTTCCCTGTGCAGCCCTGGCTGTCTTGGACTCACTTTGTAGACCAGGCTGGCCTTGAACTCACAGACATCTGTCTGCGTCTGCCTCCCGAGTGCTGGGATTGAAGGCGTGTGCCACTGCCCCTGGCAAGTTAACTTTTCGTAGCCGGTATGGTATGCCTTTTCCAGTAAATGTCACTGGCCCACCCTAGATCTTATCATCATTTCTTTTCTGCTGCCTCTTTTCTCTGATTTTGGGGGTAGGGAGGGGAGGCAACATACTATTAATATATAAGTAGTTTTCATAATAAAGAAATAGAATCTGAAATAAGTGTGTGATTGCTTATCACATCAGAATTTTGCTAGTGTGGCAGCTAATGTTGGTTCTGTACCCTGAAAATGGAAGATGTCAGTATATTATATTTGATAATTATTTACCTTCTGTTCCAGGAATAAAGAAAAGATTTCTTCTTGTGTATGTGAGAATTTAGGATTGCTCAACACAGTGCTGATTCAACTCTGAATTATCAATCTGAGTGTGGCAGTACGCTAGGAAGTCAGAGGCAGGAGAATCCTGAGTTTGAAGTCAGCTTTACCTACGTGGTGCATTTTGAAGGTGAGCATCTGAGCTGAGACTAGGAAGGAAAGAAAGAAAAGTTGTAATACACAGAGTGCCAGAAATAACAGCAGTGTCACGAGAAGGCCTTTGCAAGCCTTTGCACGTCGTTTTTAAGGCTTCGGATATACTAAGCTGTAGAAATACTGCTCAGAAAGGAGGATTTGATTAGATTATGCAGATAGCAAATTGGCAGCTACTATTCTAGGGTGTATATGACAGAGTTGCTTCTACAACCACCTATGGAAGCTTAACAACTTCAGAGAGAATATTACACATGGGGAAGTTAACACATTTTATAAACGTTTCACTCTGAATGCTGTAGTGATCTATCGAAGGCAAAGGAAACTGTTCTGTCAAGAAACTTGCCTTAAAAGCTCTTAGCCCTCATGTGACTAAAGAACTGAGGGGGCTTGAAATGTGTGGGACCCTCCTCACCAGAGAAAGAGAGGAGGGGGAGGAGGAGGGAGGTGGGAGGGTGGGACAGGGAAGGGTGGAGAGAGGGGGCTGTGATCGAGATGTAAGTTGAATAAATAAGTGTTTAAAAAAAGAAACTTGCCTTAAAATACCCAGAGATATGATAGCACACCATTTTTCATGTTAGGTAATGCTGAACATTTGCTCACGTATTTGATAGGAGAGCCTAAAAAAAAAAAATCCCACATACTGTAGGTTTTCAGAATTACTTGAGATTACATTGCCTTTGTTAAAATGAAAAGAAAAAAAAAGCAGCTACTTCTTGTATGTTCATAAATTGATAGCTGTTATCTTTGAAGGCAAGAAAATGAAAACAGACCAAATCACACATCCACATTCCAGACTGTTTACTCTCTTATCAAATTAAATGAAATGAGATCTCTGGCTGACTCATTGACATTTCCTAGCCAACCATCATTTTTTATTCTAAATTTTATCAAGGTCTTAGGATTCTTAAGATAAGCTACAAAGAATCAAATATAATCCCAGGAGAGGAAAAAGAAAACAACTTTCTGTATGCTTTTTTATATTATTATTATGTTTATTTATTACTTCAAGTTATATCTCCATCACAACCCCTCCCTCCACCCTTCTCGGCCCCACCCTCCTACTCTCTACCCACTCTTCCACCTATCCTACTCCCCTTGTGTGGGGTGCCCCCACATCTCAGCCCACCTCAGTTCATCAGTCTTATGAGGGCTTCTTCTTGCACTGGGGGCCTACATGTAGCTCCACTAGGGCAAAGTGTCCCACTAGCAGGTAACAAAGTCTATGTTCCCGTTCCTTTTGGTCTGTTGGTTGTAGGATAGTTATCCTGTACTATATGGCTAAAATCCAATTATCAGTGAATACATGTCATGTGCATCTTTCTGGGTCTTGGTTAGCTCACTCAGGATGATCTTTTCTAGTTCCATGCATTTGACAGCAAATTGCATGATTTCCTTGTTTCTGATAGCTGAGTAGTATTCCGTTGTGTAGATGTACCACAGCTTTTTCATCCATTCTTTGGTTGAGGGACATCTGGGTTGTTTCCATTTTCTAGATATTACAAAGTTCCCATGAACATAGTTGAGATTTCCTTGTGGTTTGGTGAGGAATTTAGACACCTCTCCTTCCACACAAGGTGACCGACTAGGTAAGAAGGGATAGGTGAAAGGACTTACCTATGTTTCTCATTTTCTAAGTTAAAGAATACTTTTCATGTTTGAGGTCTATAAATATTTTCTTCAGTTTTTCACAGCCACAAAGAAGAATAAACCCTATTCTTTCCATCATCACATAACATGGATCTTCTCTTGAGCTCCCCTGTATAACAGGGGTTGAAACAGTGCTTTGCAGAGACAATGGGTGACACATCATCTTCACATGATTTGACATCCTATGTTGCCTTCCAATGCTTTCCCGTAACGGGTTTTTTTCTTCTTTATTTCTTTAAATCTTACCAGTGTACAGTTATGCCTCTACTCTTATCTGTAGATGAATATTGTAAGATCTCCAGTTGTTGTCTGAAACCATGAAAAATACTGAATCCTATACATTATGATTTTTCCAATATACTCATACTTATGATAGATTTAACTTATAAATTAGACACAGTAAAGGATTTAAAATACTCATAGAACAGAATGATTATAGCATCCTATAATAAAAGTTATGTGCACAAAGTGCTTGTCAGAATATATTACCCCGAGAGTACATGGCTTCTTGCTGTTCATACATTTGCTTTATCCTATGCTCTGTGTGGCTATGGCATGGTGCCAGGGTTAATTTATCCATACATACGTACATACATACATACATACATACATCTATCCATCCATCCATGGTTTTTGCTTTGGCATTTCATTTGCACATTTATAAATGCAATTTGTATTTAACATCTTCTTCCAGAATGTTCTAGAAGAATATTATTCAATTACTACAATTGAAGACTTGATTTGGATTACATCATGCCTCTTCTTTTTTCTTCTTCTTCTCCTTCTCGTCCTCCTTCTTCTAGACCAGGGTTTCTGTGTGTAGACCTGCCTGTACTGGAACTCACTCTGTAGACCAGGTTGGCCTCGAACTCATAGCGATCCACCTGTCTCTGCCTCCAAAATGCTAAGATTACAGGCCTGTGCTACCAGCACTCAGACGAATCAAATCCTCTTAATTAACACTTTCAGCATCTCTGAAAATGCACCAGTGGGCACTTTATCAGCAGAATCAGCATCTCTGGCTTTTTATGTTTCTTGCTCAAGGTTAATCTGGAATGTGTGTAACCATGTCTTACTTTCAATAAAGGGGTTAAGAGCGTTTGTTTCAGAACACTCTTAGCAGAGGTTTTTTGTAGACACAGTGCTTAATGGCAGAACTTGTTACCTTAATTCAATTAAGATCATCCTTATTAATTGAATTGAGGAGGGAAGATTCACCCACAGAGGTACCATTCCCTAGTTAGGGGATTCTGAATTGTCTCAGTGAGTTGAGTACCAGCATGCATACATTAATTAGCTGAATTTTTCTCTTGACCATGGTCATAGTGTAACTAACTGACTTGACTTCTCCACAACACTGAACTATGTGGTAGTTTGAGTAATAATGTCCTCCATAGGCTGATGTATTCAAACACTTTGCTTCCCAGTTGGCAGTACTAGTTGAAGGAAGTTTAGAAGGCTTGATCTTGCTGCAGGAACTATGTCATTGGGGGCAAGCTTTCAGAGCTGAAAGCTTTCTACCACTTCTTGTTTGTTTTCTCTGGTTCTTGCTTGAGTTTTAAGATGTGTGCTTTCAGCTCCCTGCTCTTGTAACAATGCCTGATACCTGTTATCATTTTGAACTGTAAACCCTTGGAACTGTAAGCCAAAGTAACTCCCCCCCCCCCCTTTTTAAAGGTTTCCTTGGTTATGGTGTTTTATGACAGCACAGAAAAGTAACTAATTCAGACTAAAACCTGGAACTGTGAGCCAAATAAACCCTTTCCTGCTTAAACTGCATTTGCCTGAGCATTTTGTCACAACAGGAAATTAACCTAAGATAGAAAAATTACATAAGGGGGTGGGAAGATGGCTCAGTAGTTAAGAGAACATACTGTTCTTACAGAGGAATATTCAGTTCCCAGCACACATGTTGGTTTCCACACATCTACCTGTAACTCCATCTCCATGGAATCAAAATTCTCTTCTGGCTTCCAGGGCCTCATGCCTTTATGCTCATAACCTGACACTGATACACACACACACACACACACACACACACACACACACACACACACACCCCACATGTATGCAATTAAACAAATATATTCAACCTTGCAGTGGTGGTACACACCTTTAATCCCAGCACTCGGGAAGCAGTCAGGCCTATCTCAGTTTGAAGCTAGCCTGGTCAACACAGTGAGTTTCAAGACAACCAAGGCTACACAGAGAAACTCTTGCCTTGAAAAACACAACAAAACAAAACAACCAAACACAACTTAAACAAAATGACAAAAGTCATTAAAAATTAACAGACATTTCTTTTTTCTTTTTCACAATTTTGCGCATGAAAGATTCATCCTTATCATAAAAGGTCTTAGCAAATTCAGTGTCTGATAGTATTTCTTTCCTTATAAATTCTGTAAGTTTCGCTCTATTCACTCAAATAAGTCATTTTATGGCTTCTCCTTTGTATATTTGGATTACTGACCTGACTATTTTTGTATGCAGGGGAAATTACTAAGTACAATATTATTTATTTGAATATAAGCACTGGAATATTTCTAATAAATTTCAGGCTCTGGAGCTGGCTGAGAGAATAATGGGCAGGTCAGATCTGCACCAGACTGTTTCATGGAGAGCAGTGCTTCCCACCCCTGGGAAGGGTAAGTTGAGTGGTCAAAAATTTCACAATACTGCTTGGAAGAACATAAGATTTAAAGTTGTGAACTGTTTGTTTCTGAAGCAATTTTCCATGTAATATTTTCAGACCATGGTTGATTATGGGTGACTGAAACTACAACAAGCAAAAACTATGGGTAGGGAGGCGCCCCTGATGTGCACAAAATATTTCAATATCTGCTATACAAGGACAATGATAACAATTTATTGTGCTGGCAAATGTTCTTGGGTAGAATATTGCAAAACTGTAAATAGCATTTGCTTGAAAACAAAATATATGATTATGTTACCTTACGCCTTATTTTAACCAATATAGTAATTTAAAAATTAAGTTCTCTAACCTAGTTTCTCCCCCTCCTCCCGGAGGAGCATATAGCATTTGTTTTGATCTCATTTACCCCCCTTTACCATTTCCTGTGCCACCTCCTAATGGCCCCCTTTCTTGTCTCAAATAGGGCACCCTTTAAAATAATCTTATTTTAAGTCTAAAGTCTCTTATGTACCTTGAAATTACTAGCAGATGGCTGTGTTTGAAAGTAAACAAACAAAATAATTTATTACTGCTATTTAGAAAATTAGTAAGAAGAGATTAAACTTTTTGTGAAATTTAATATAATTCTTATGCAATCCTTTGGTCAATATGAAGACTACAAATATTAAGCAAATGAATTTTTAATTCTTTTAATTTTTTCAGATGTGTGAGTTAATAGGAACATAATGAAGAGGATGAAGTACTAAACATTAAAACTTAGAGGAAGATTTTGTAAGCCTGTAATATGTTTTGAGAAAGAAAAGAAAGAAGGAAGGGAAAAACGATGGAGAGAGAGACAGACTGACTCAGAGTCAAAGACTGTGTGCTGGTTGTGACATGAGGAATAATGCTCAGAGCTTAGGGATGAGGTACAGAGCTTTTTAAAAAAAATTTTTTTTTGAGGGAGGGGGATACTTTTACGTTTATTTTATAGGAAATATTTAAAATATCAATACAGTAGTATGACTTTATAACTTAGGAGACCTACCAAAATTCCATCAGATCAGTAGATCAGAGTATGCACAGTGGAAATTTAAAATGAAAGTGAGTAAGAACTGTCAACCTGCTAATAACAGCCAGCTGCCCTAAAAGCAGCTTGTCTAGACAACATTTTTTCCTGATTGGGTTTTCGCTGTGTACCTCGCCCGCTCTGGAAGCAGTTTGCTAGCTCTGATGCTTCATGGTTCGGACTCCTCAGGTGCACGATTAAATTACTTGAGTTGGGGAACATGGCGCCACATGTTTTGCCCTCATAAATCCGAGGCTTGCAGATAATGTGCCAGGAAACCCTCATACGGTGTTAATATTCCCCGAAGGAAGTGAAAGTTGCCCTGCATATCTGGCACCGGAAACAGCGTTTACCTTAATGCTTTAGGCAATCCAGCGAGTGAGCCCTGGTGAACTTTTTTCCCCTGTGGTTACACTGAAATGGTTTCATTCCTGAGAGGATAAATATGTGCTGTTTTAGGTTCTGATTATGGGTGAATCGAACCCCACAGGTTGAACATTGAAAAGGCCTGTCTGGACCATTTGGACTTGGTCGTTCTGTGCCACTGGTAGAAGGAGCAATGGAGAGTTGGTTGGGACACTGAACATTTTCCAGTCTGTCGTCCTCGTCTGCATGATAATTGCTAGAAGTGCTTTGACGTGTAGGCAACCCCTCTGTAACTCCTTCATCTACTGAGCCCGTAAAAAGGACTTTTAGAAGGGTTAGATGTTAATTACAAGTCACATATCTAATTCTCTTTAGATACACAGCTTTGGGGGTGAAAGTCTCCCAAGAAAACGATAGACATAACATTGACAGTGAAACCTTACATTTTCTGACAAGTTAGGATGAGCACAAATAAAAATCCCAGTAACCCTTGGGCCTAGACTATGGCTTTCTTGGTCCTTTTTCCATGTTGATGAGCTGATCAGAACTGATGTGTGCCAGCTTGAGAGCTGGAACTCAGGAAGAAACAGAGGGCAATGGAGTGTGGTAGAAACAGGTATAATATTGAGTGAATAAAATTATACAGCACATCACGGGCTTTATCTCATCAATTTGTACTTACCTTTGGATATAAGAACTAAACTTCCAAACAAGGTGTTGCAGAGGGTAGAGAGTATCTCTGCTTACTCAGTATGTGGCACACGCCTTTAATCTGAACACTCAGGAGGAAAGGGCAGGTGGACTTCTGGGAGTTCGAGGCCAGCCTGGTCTACAGAGTGAGTTCCAGGACAGCCAGCGGCCAGAGGTACAGAGAGAAACCCTGTCTAAAAACCAAAACCAAAACTAATAACAATAACCAAATGAAAAAAGAAAGAAAGAAAGAAAGAAAGAAAGAAAGAAAGAAAGAAAGAAA
>CAJQZJ010010411.1:3145357-3155457 GCA_907164525.1 Lophiomys imhausi
AAAGAAAGAAAGAAAGAAAGAAAGAAAGAAAGAAAGAAAGAAAGAAAGAAAGAAAGAAAGAAAATGCTCTAGCAAGCCAGGCTTCCAGTCAGTCTGCATGTCGAACAGACCTTACGGAAGGGTGAGGAATAAGAAGGAACTTTAGACCAACAGGTGTAACTCACAAAATCAACAATGGTTTTAGTTTTTTCTACTCATATATAAATTAATATTTCACATGAGATAATCTTACTTGATAAAAGGTAGTTTGTGTTTTACACATCCATAGATTTTACTGCTTTCTTCTGGCTACAAGAACTTTACACCTGTGCCTCCTTAAAGCACACTTTTTTTTTTTTTTTGGTTTTGGAAAAGTGAAGGCTCCAGTGGGAATTACTTTCTCTTTTGACATCCCATTCCAGCCCACTCTACCAACCAAGGAAATTGTGAATTATCACGGTTGTGAAACTGGCAGAGTGAGGCAATTCGTTCCCCTGGATGCCGGGCATTCCATGTCACTAACTAGAAAGAAATAAGTCTTTCCTGGTGGGAACATGGAAGAAACGTTAGATTTTCTTTTTCCAGAAAAAGAAGAAGAAATCCAAATCCACAGCGGCACACTGTTGGCATGTTATTCTAGGCTTCATTTTCAGCCTTGAAATCTTTCCCTCGGTGCTTCCTGCCAGAATACGACATAGGCAAACAGGACTGAAACCCACACCTGGGAGATGCACATCTGTGACCACTGATGTACTCAGCCCCCATGTCGAACAAGGCATATCCTTGCCTCATTGAAGTTATGCCAGGGAAAAGACACAGTTTAGCTGGCACTGTAGCAATGGCCTGAAAGCAGTTAAAAGCCGCTAAGAATTCAGAAGCATTCCTTACATTCTTAAATTCAGCAACTCCCAACAGATTAATAAAGATGGAGCTGCATTTGATTGTTCCTCCACACATACCGAGGAACTACACTTATCTTGATTACACACTGAGCTGATATTGCAATCTTCTCTTGTCTATTCTGTTTGGCCTCTAGGCCAGGAATGGGGATGTCAGGTATAAACAGGCAGGTATAAACCAGGGAGAGTATGTCAAGTTGAAAGTGAGGGGCAATCACTTTGCAATATGTAAGTGCTGACACAGAGTAATCCATGTATATCTTCCAAGTCTCTAGGAGCTTCATAGTCTAAAGTGACTGAATTTTAAATGTTATCATATGTCACTGCAGCCTGTGAGGTATATTCAAGGCTAGAAAGTATGTTTTAATTATTCAAAAAATATTCTATTTTAACTCTGTATACCTGTGTCTGTGAGGGCAGATGTCTGCGCACATGAGAGGTGTCAGATTGCCTGGACCTGGAGTTATATATAGGTGGTTATGTGAGGCCTGACATGGGTTGTGTGGAAACAGCAAACTCGCATAATTGCTGAGCTATAGCTCCAGTCCTCACATTCTAATTTTTAATACAAAATAGTTTCTGTATAAGCTGTGAGGCCAATTTCATCCCCCTTTCCTAATATGCTAGTAAAAATTAAACTGGGTTCTATATATTTTGTATACAGGTATGTGGCATGCATGATTTATAAGGATGCAATCTTCTGTTACTATTTTCCTTACTTCTTCTCCATTAGTGAAAAAGACTTTTTGTCTTAAATAACTCGGACAAGACAATCCAGATGAGCAATCCAAGTGCAGTGTAAGCAAAAGCTTTTACACACACAGTTGATTTTACCAGGCTCAAGTTCTCCTACAGCACACATAACATCCAGGAGTATGGAACAAAATGCGGAACATGTCCTTAGTCTGCTTACTTAAACATTTGAGTGAAAGAAGGAAGGGACAGATGCCACACACACACACACACACACACACACACACACACACACACACACACACACACGGGACTAAGGATACGATTAGCTGAGTTCATACTTGGCCGGGCGGTGGTGGCACACTCCTTTAATCCCAGCACTTGGGAGGCAGAGGCAGGCGGATCTTTGTGAGTTCAAGGCCAGCCTGGTCTACAAAGCGAGTCCAGGACAGCCAGAGATACACAGAGAAACCCTGTCTCAAAAAACCAAAAAAAAAAAAAAAAAAAGGAGTTCGTACTTCCAAACTTGAAGTGTTTCCTTTAGGCTGAGGAAAGATGAAACCACACAAAGAAATTATTGTGTATGGGTTGCGTTCATTTATTTATATGTGAGCAAACATGGGTACACTAATGTCAAATGTCCTTTAAAAAAACTTACTTGCTTTTATTTTTTGATCTTTGTTCTATTTTTTTGACTTTAATTTAGCTTTGGATTTAAAGTTAGGCTTTGCTCCTTACTAAGATCTCTTTTGTCAACATAAAAAACAATCAGTGTTACTCACAGCTATCATATTAAATTCATTTAAACTTTTTCTTGATTCAAAAAAAAAATCAGGATGCCAATCAGGATATCATATGCCTTTAACCCCAGTGTTCAGGAGGCAAGGTCAGGCAGATCTCCAAGTTTGAGGGCAGTTTTGTCTACAAAGTAAGTTCCAGGACAGTCAGGGCTACCAAAAGAAACCAGTTTAAAAAATCAAATCAAAACAAAACATAACAAAAAATAACAAACACATCAGAACATTTGGGATCCTGTCCAGAGTCCCCTGAGTGTGGAGTACTAATACCTCTCTTTTTCCACATGGTTATTCACAATGGCTTTTGTTTTAAAAGGGTAGCAGACTGATAAGTACAGAAATTTCAAGTTACACAAAGGAAAGGAGGATCTACAGAAGCTTTAACAGTTTGAATATTTGTATAGGAGAAAATAGATCAAGTGTTATATTATCTACTCAGGAAGCCAGGGCTCAAGCCAACCTCACAGTTACCTATTAAGGACAAGCACAGGGAGCCATTAGGGTGATGTCCTGCTGAACCAGGTCATTTTAGCTGTGTGGGGACCTGGGTGTCAGCTTCAGGAAGGATGCCTCTGAGAAAAGGGGTGGAACTGTGAAACAGGAAAAGAAGATTCTGAGGACTCAGATATAGGTCAGATGGGCTATGGACTGAAGTGGGAAACTCAAGAGGAGCTCCAGCTGCATAATCAACAGAATAAAGATTTTCTTTATGACCTGAAAAGTAGAATTAAGAGCATTGAGACAAAGTATGGAGGACAAATTTTGGGTTGAGGTAAGTGTTGGGGTAGTATTAAGCATTCTAAATGTTAATTAATTGGTCCTGCTTTCTGTCTGTTACTTACATTGACTCTGATTGGTTAAAATAAATGCTGAGGCCTGAGATTGGGCAAAGACAGAGAAAGGTGGGACTTCCTGAGATTAGAGCAGGAAGCCTGTGCTTTAGACAGAGGATCAAGGCATTCCAGCCAGGAGCAGCAGAAAAAAGGAGGCACACATCATGGGTTAGAGAAAAGAACCTCGGCAAAAACCGGAGGGGCTAGACCCCCCCCCGGGAACGCTCACAGCTCCCAAGGGACTGTTAAAAGTCCCAGGGCAAGGCTCTCCCCATCTCTCACAGACACGGAGGCCACTAAACCGGGGACTCGGGAACTCCCATTTGGAGAGGCGCCTGGTAAGATCGATCCCAACTTACAGCAGACAGAATCAGGGTCCACTTGGCCATAGATCGCTGGCCTATTGGGCTCCCCACACATCAGGCTGAACTTATACCCACTTAGAAAAGGTTGCGAGATAGTGGAAGCCTTAGCAAGGAACAAACAGGGGGCTCAGCGGGTGGTCCGCAGCAGCCGCTTGTAAAGCGGAAGGGCGGGAGGTTCCGAGAGAGCGCAGGAAGCAGGGAACACAAAAGCAGGCGGGAGGGGCCAAATTGCCACACTCAGGATAGCGCAGCTGGGGAGAGAGCACTGCTGGCAGGGCCAAATTCCCGCCAGTCCACGGCAGGTCATCTAGGGAGAGAGACAGGCGTGGGTGGGACCAGGGGTCCGTGCACCCACGGCGGAGCTGCTGGGACGAGAGGTGCACTCAGGCAGCCGGAGGATCTGGGGCTTGGGGTACCCACGGGACCGTGGCGGCGCAGACAAGAAGGGAATTAGACACAGGGTCCAGCCCTGTGGCGAGAAGACTAGAGAGAAACCAGAAATCGGGACCATAGCTGTATCCTGGAAAATCCAGACATATCAGGTGTGGAGCCAGACCCTGTCAGCCTCCAGGAAGACAAACAAAGCCCACAGAATTTGTGCCTGGGCAAACAGGCCCATATCATCAAAACCATTACAGGCTGATAACTCAGAGTGCAACATAGAGAAGTCTAAATTGGGAGCAGTGAAACAATCCTGGTTCATTACTCACAACCTGGGAATACGCTGCACCAGATCACAGTGCCTCTGGCCATTAAAATCACAGTGACCTTGAAATCCCCCTGTAAGCAACGACAGATAGCCAAGTAACTCGTCCCCTGCACCAAATCATTCACTGTGGTTCCAAACACAGAAAACAGACAGCTAAATGCATCCAATGGTGAAAGGTCAAAAAAAAAATAGAAATCAAGGAATTATGACTGCAACAAAGCAGAACCACCCTAGCTCATCCAATTCGGATGACCACACACCAACAGAAACACATGAAAACATTGACAACTCTGCAGTATGGAAAGTGATAGAGTCCCTGCAAGAAGAACTTAAATCTATGAAGGAATTCAAGGAAACCACAATTCTACAAATCAAAACAAGGAACAACACCATTAAAGAGCTCCAAGCCAAGGTGACAGAGCTTGAACAGGAAAAGGAAAAAGCCATGAAAGATTTTCATACAAAAACAAGCAAGCTGGAGAAGGAAATGTACAAAACGAACAAAACCATACAAGACATGAAAATAGAAATAGAAACAATAAAGAAAACACAGTCAGAGTTAAAAGAGGAAGTGGAGAACCAAGGAAAGAGAACAGGAACTACGGATGTGAGTATCAACAATAGGATGCAAGAGATGGAAGACAGGATCTCAGGCATGGAAGATTCAGTGGAAGAAATCAGTACAACATCCAAAGAAAATGAGAAGGCTAAAAAATCTCTCACCCACAACATCCAAGAAATCAGGGACTGAATGAAAAGATGGAACCTAAGAATTATAGGTATAGAGGAAAGAGAGGACTCCCGACTCCAAGGTCCAGGAAATATCTTCAACAAAATCATAGAGGAAAACTTCCCAAACCTGAAAAAAGAGATGCCAATAAAAATCCAAGAGGCTTACAGAACACCAAAAAGATTAGACCAGAAAAGAAACTCCTCTCGCCACATAATAATTGAAACCCCAAATGTACAGAACAAAAAAAAAAGAATATTAAAAGCTGTAAGAGAAAAAGGTCAAGTCACATGCAATGGCAGACCCATCAGAATTACACCTGACTTCTCCCCAGAAACGTTAAAAGCTAGAAGGGCCTGGTCAGATATACTACAAGTCCTGAGAGACCATAGGTGCCCAGCCAGACTACTTTACCCAGCAAAACTCTCTATCAACATAGATGGAGAAAACAAGATATTCCATGACAAAATCAAATTTAAACAATATCTACCCACAAACCCAGCCCTACAGAAAATCCTAGAAGGAAAATCCCAACCCAGAGAAGAAAACTCCACCCAAGAAAACAAAGGGAATAGAAAACCCCTCAGCAACTAAACCAAAAGAGGCACAGGACCACCACCTATACCAAACTAATGGGAAATAACAACCCCAGGTCACTAATATCCATCAACATCAATGGACTCAACTCCCCAATAAAAAGACATAGGTTTACAGAGTGGATCCGCAAGCAAGACCCTTCCATATGCTGTATACAAGGGACACCTCTAACTACGAAAGATAGACACTGCCTCAGAGTAAAGGGCTGGGAAAAGGTTTTCCAAGCAAATGGACCCAGGAAGCAAGCTAGAGTAGCCATCCTAATATCAAACAAAACAGACTTCCAACTGAAGTTAATGAAGAAAGACAAAGAAGGGCACTACATACTCATTAAAGGGAATATTCATCAAGAGGAAATTTCAATACTGAACATCTATGCCCCAAATACAAAGGCACCTACTTTCGTAAAAGAAACACTTCTAAAACTTAAAGCGCACGTTGATCACAACACATTAGTAGTGGGAGACTTCAACACCCCACTCACAGCAAAGGACAGATCATCAAGACAGAAGACAAACAGAGAAATATTGAGTCTAACAGAGATCATGAAACAAATGGACCTAACAGATATCTACAGAACGTTTCACCCAAACACAAAGGAATACACCTTTTTCTCAGCACCCCACGGAATCTTCTCCAAAATCGACCACATAATTGGTCACAAGGATAGTCTCAATAGATACAAGAAAATTGAAATAACACCTTGTATCTTATCAGACCACCATGGAATAAAGCTGGTCTTCAACAGTAAAAGAATCAACAGAAAGCCTACACACACATGGAAATTGAACAGCTCCTTACTGGATGACCACTGGGTCAGGGAAGAAATAAGGAAGGAAATCAAAGACTTCTTAAAATCCAACGACAATGAAGACACAACATACCCAAACCTATGGGATACATTGAAAGCTGTGCTACGAGGAAAGTTCATAGCACTAAGTGCTTTCAAAAAGAAAATTGTGACAGCTCATATTAGTGAACTAACAGCTAAGCTGGGTGAACTGGAAAAAAAAGAAACAAACACTCCCAAGAAGAGCAGAAGACAGGAAATCATTAAGCTTAGAGCTGAAATCAACAACTTAGAATCAAAAAGAACTATACAAAGAATCAATGAAACCAAGAGTTGGTTCTTTGAGAAAATCAACAAAATAGACAGACCCCTAGCCAAATTAACTAAAAGGCAAAGGGAAAGAACACAAATCAACAAAATCAGAAATGAAAAGGGAGAAATAACAACAGACATTGAGGAGATCCAGAAAATATTCGGGCATTACTTTAAAAATCTATATTCCACTAAATTTGAAAACCTAAGTGAAATGGACAATTTCCTCGATAAATTCCACCTACCAAAACTAAATCAAAATCAGATTAACAGCTTAAACAGCCCAATAACACCTAAGGAAATAGAAACAGTCATTAATAATCTCCCAACCAAAAAAAGCCCAGGGCCAGTTGGCTTTAGCACGGAATTCTACCGGACCTTCAAAGAGGAACTAACACCATTACTTTTCAAACTCTTCCACCACATAGAAACAGAAAGATCACTGCCAAACTCATTCTATGAGGCCACTGTCATTCTGATTCCTAAACCACACAAAGACCCAAAAAAGAAAGAGAACTTCAGACCAATCTCCCTCATGAACATAGATGCAAAAATACTTAATAAAATACTAGGAAACCGAATTCAAGAACACATCAAAAGTATCATACACCATGATCAAGTAGGCTTCATCCCTGGAATGCAGGGATGGTTCAATATACGAAAGTCTATCAATGTAATTCACCACATAAACAAGATGAAAGAAAAAAACCACATGATAATCTCGCTAGAGGCAGAAAAAGCATTTGACAAAATCCAACACCCCTTCATGCTAAAAGTTCTGGAGAGAACGGGCATACAAGGACCATACCTAGAAATAATAAAGGCAATATACAGCAAGCCAGTAGCCAACATCAAATTAAATGGAGAGAAGCTTGAAGCATTTCCTCTAAACTCAGGGACAAGACAAGGATGTCCACTTTCACCATATCTCTTCAATATAGTACTTGAAGTCCTTGCTAGAGCAATAAGACAACTAAAGGAGATCAAGGAGATCAAAGGGATAAAAATTGGAAATGAAGAAGTCAAATTATCCCTATTCACAGATGATATGTTAGTATAAATAAGCGACCCCAAAAACTCCAACAAAGAACTCTTACAGCTGATAAACAACTTCAGCAAGGTGGCTGGATACAAAATTAACTCAAAAAAATCAGAAGCCCTTCTTTATACAACAAACAAATATACTGAGAAAGAAATAAGGGAAACAACCCCCTTCACAATAGCCACAAACAACATAAAATACCTGGGGGTAACTCTAACCAAGCATGTAAAGGACCTATATAACAAGAACTTCAAGCCTCTGAAGAAAGAAATGAAAGAGGCCTTTAGAAGATGGAAAGATCTCCCATGCTCATGGATAGGTAAGATCAACATAATAAAAATGGCTATCCTACCAAAAGCAATATATAGATTTAATGCAATTCCTATCAAAATACCAACACAATTCTCTATAGACCTGGAAAAAGCTAGTCTCAACTTCATATGGAACAACAAAAAGCCCAGAATAGCTAAATCAATCTTGTCCAATGAAAAAACATCTGGAGGTATCACCATCCCAGATTTCAAGCTGTACTACAGAGCAACAGTAATAAAAACAGCATGGTACTGGTATAGAAACAGACCAGTGGATCAATGGAATCGAATTGAAGAACCAAACATGGATCCACACACCTATGGCCAACTAATCTTTGACAAAGAAGCCAAAAACGCACAATGGAAGAAGGACAGCATCTTCAACAAATGGTGCTGGTCCAACTGGATGTCCACTTGCAAAAGAATGAAATTAGACCCATACTTATCACCTTGTACAAAACTTAAGTCCAAGTGGATCAAAGACCTTAACATAAGGCCGGCCACACTAAAGATACTAGAAGAAAAAGTAGGAGAAACCCTCGAACTCATTGGCACAGGTGACAACTTCCTGAACAGAACACCATCAGCTCAGGACCTGAGATCAACAATCAATAAATGGGACCTCATGAAACTGAAAAGCTTCTGTAAAGCAAAGGACACTGTCATTCGAACAAAACGGCAACCAACAGACTGGGAGAAAATCTTCACCAACCCCACATCTGATAGAGGGCTATTATCTAAAATCTACAAAGAACTCAAGAAACTAAATGCCAAGAAACCAAATAATCCAATCAAAAAATGGGAGATGGAGCTAAATAGAGAATTCACAAAGGAGGAATCCCTAAGGGCTGAGAGACACCTGAAGAAATGTTCAACATCCTTAATCATCAGAGAAATGCAACTCAAGACGACCCTGAGATTCCACCTAACACCTGTTAGAATGGCTAAAATAAAGGGCTCAAATGATAGCGCATGCTGGCGAGGGTGTGGAGAAAGGGGTACCCTACTCCATTGCTGGTGGGAGTGCAGGCTTGTGCAACCACTATGGAGGTCTGTCTGGCGATATCTTAGAAATCTAGGAATAACCTTGCCTCAAGACCCAGCCATACCACTTCTGGGTATACACCCAAAGGACCTCTCACGGAGACATAGGGAAGTCTCCTCATCTATGTTCATAGCAGCCTTATTTGTAATAGCTAGAAATTGGAAACAACCCAGATGTCCCTCAACTGAAGAATGGTTTAAAAAATTGTGGTACATCTATACAATGGAATATTACTCAGCTATCAGAAACAATGAAATCATGCAATTTGCAACCAAATGGATGGATCTAGAGGAGCTCATCCTGAGTGAGCTAACCCAGTCTCAGAAGGATGCACATGGCATCTATTCACTTATAGTAGGATTTTAACTATATCGTACAGGATATCTGTACTACAACCAACACATCAAAAGGAACAAGGACATAATTTTTTTTTTATCTTTTTATTTTTCCTTCTTTTTTTCTTTTTTTCTCTTTCCTTTTCCCTTCTCTTTTTCCTCTCTTTTTTTGTTGATATTCTTTGTTTTTGGGGGTTTGTGTGTTTGTTGGTCTTTTTTTTTAGTATTCCCCCAGTAGCAATGAGACACCATTCACTGGCAGTACTGCCTCGTAGGTCCCCGGTGAATGAAGAGGCTCTTGGCCCTCATATGACACCTGATCTGTGGTGAGAGACTGTTAGGCAGGGACACCCCACCCCAGAGGAACAAGACGGAAGGGTCAGGGGGTAGAGCATGGGAGGGTGGGGCTAGGAAGTGGGGAAAGAGGACAATATGATAAGGATGTAACCTGAAGTAACAAACAAATAAATTTATCAACTAAAAAAAGAAAAGGAAAAAAAAGGGCAGGGGGCAGGGCTGAAACACTGTGAATGGAACAGAGGATACAGCCATTCGGCCTGGATTTGCAGACCTCCAGGTGTAGAGAAGACGTGGAGCTAAGGTAAAATTCAAGAGAATTGTGGTATTGGCCCATGCCTTTGACTTCAGCGGAAACGGGGGGGG
>CAJQZJ010010411.1:3162632-3182057 GCA_907164525.1 Lophiomys imhausi
GAATGTATGGAGAGAAAATGGGAACTGTCCAGGCAGTCATTGGTATGTTCTTTCTTAGTTTTGGAAGCTGCAGGCCCTGCACTTCCTATATAAGCAAATATATTTATCCCTCTCAGGTGTCTGAGGTGGTTGAAGAATAGACAGCTAGAGTCTCATAGTTAAATTTTGAACTGTTTAGGAATCAAGAGGGTGTTATAGATCTAAGAAGATACTCTTAAAAGTGTGTTGCAAGATAGTATGAATGTTGAGTCACATATAGACCTTTAAACTCATGGAGTTGGTTAGATAGTAGAATGTTAAAGTCAGGGGCCAAATATGTATAACCTGGACATTGGGAAGGTATACTGGGCCAATTTACTCTCATAAATGTGGCATATTTATATCTATTGTTTTGTATAATACTTACTGTTATAAGAGAAGGAACCATCTGTTGGACTGAAAGGGGAAACTCCTGGGGGGAAGAGGGTGGAAGGGCGGGTTAGGAAGGGGGAATAGGGAGGGGTTTGTTACTGAGATGTAACTTGAAGAAAAAAAAATATTTAATAAAAAAAATGTCTATATAGGATTGTTCCTTTGGTCCATTTGCTTGGAATATCATTTTTCACCCTTTTACCCAGAGGTAACGTCTGTTCTTGATGGTAAGTTGTGGGTTTTTTTTTTTTTTTTGATGCAAGAGAAGGATAAATTCTGTTTTCAAATCTATTCTGTTTGTATGACTCTTCTTATTAATGAATTGAGACCATGGATATTAAGAGATCTCAATAAACAGTTTGTTGATTTCTGTTATTTTGTTGTTGTGTTTGTGTGTGTGTGTGTGTTTATTTCTCTTTTTTGATTTGCTGGTCTAGCAGTATTTATTCCTTGTGCTTTCTTGGGTGTGGTTAACTTCTTCAGATTAAAGTTCTCCTTCTACTGCCTTCTACAATGCTCTCTTTGTAGATAGATACTGCTTAAGTTTGGTTTTATCATGGAATATATCCCCCCATAACACACACCTACTGTGATTGAAAGTTTTCTGGATACAGTATTCTGGGCCCTTGCAGTTCTTAGACTGTGCGGAACATCTGTCTGCGCCTTTTTGTTTCTAGAACCTCCGCCGAGAAAGCAGGTGTTACTTTAAGTCTATCTCTGTCTTTTTCTAATAAGTCTCTACTTGGTCTTTTTCCCTTGAACTTTTTAGTATTCTTTCTTTGTTTTGTTTAGTGTGTTGATTATTATATGCCAAAGTGAATGAAAACTCAGTCAAAAAAGAAATTAAGAAATAAGTCGAAGACTTTCTAGAAGTCAGTGAAAATGAAAGCACATCAAACTCAACCTTAAGTGATACAATTAAGGGAGTTCTAAGAATCAAGTTCACTAAACCCATTCATAAAAAATTGAAAAGATTTCATAATACTAATTTAACAGCACACCTGAAAGCTCCAGAATTAAAAAGAAATAATACTCAAAGGAAATAGAAGACAAGAAATAATGAAACTCAGGGTTGAAATCAATGTAACAGAAACAACGAATAGTACAAAATCAATTAAAAAAAAAAGAGTTTTTTTTTTAAGAAAATCACTAAGATTGACAAACCCATAGCCAACTTAACTAAAAAGCAGAGTGAGAAGATTCAAACTAACAAAATTAGAGACAAAAAGTGCAACATCTCAACAGACACTGAGGAAATCCAGAGAATCATAAGGACATGCTTTAAAAACCTATATTCCACAAAATTTGAAAATCTAAAAGAAATGGATAATTTTCTTGATATATACCATCTACCAAAGTTAAATAAAGATCACATTAGGAACTTAAACAAACCTATAACCTCTAGTGAAATAGAAGAAGCAATTAAATTCTACCAATAAAAAAAAAAAAAAAGCAAAGCCCAGGGCCAGATGCTTTTAGAGTGATACTCAGGCTTTCAAAAAAGAGTTAATGCCAATATTCCTCAAATTATTCCAGAAAATAGAAACAGAAGTAACAGTGTCCAATTTGTTTTTTGAGGTCACAGTTATCTTGATACCTAAACCACATAAAGATTCAACAAAGAAGATAATTACAGACTGATTTCCCTTAGGAATGTAGATGCAAAAATTCTCAATAAAATGCTTGTAAACTGGAGGCTGGAGAAATGGCTCAGTGGTTAAGAGCACTAGCTGCTCTTCCAGAAAACCTGGTTCAATTCCCAGCACCCACATGGCAGTTCACAACTGTCTGGAACTCCAAGATCTGACACCCTCACACAGACATACATGCCAGCAGAACACCAATGAACTTAAGATATAAATAGACAAATAAGTAAGTAAATAAATAAATAAATAAATGAGCAAATAAACAAATACTTGCAAACTTAATACAAGAGGACATTCAAAAGATCATCTACCACGATCAGGTAGGTTTCATGCTAGAGATTTAGGGATGGTTTAAAATATATAAATCAATAGATGTAATCCACCATATAAACAGATTGGAAGATCAAAACCACATGATAACATACACACAAAATTGTTTTAAATGAAAAAAGAAATACTTGTCAGGTGGTGGTGGCACACACCCTTAATCTCAGCACTTGGAAGGCAGAGGCATGAGTATCTTCGTGAATTCAAGGCTAGCCTGGTCTACAGACTGAGTTCCAGGACAGCCAGGGCTACACAGAGAAACCCTGTCTTAAAGGTAAAAAAAAAAAAAGAAGGAAAGAAAAGAAAAGAAATACTTAAGAGAATTCTTCAGCCTGAGATCTAGTAACAGCAAGCATTAATTAAAATCTACACATTCAAAAATGATTACCAGTAAATTACATAGGTGTTTATGAAAGAACATATAAGTGTACATTTCCACTTATTTATTTAAAGATACATTTTATAATATATGCTAAAAGGCTGGAGTTATGGTTCAGTTGAGAGCATAACTTTTTTGCTTTTGCAGAGGATCTGAGTTTGGTTCCCAGTGCCCATGTTAGGCGGCTCATAAGCACACACAACTCCAGCTCCAAGGTTCCCAAAGAAATCACCTTTTCATCTGTGAGGGCAATTGCTATATTGTACATATTCTATAGAATAGCATAGAAATTATACAAAGAGATTAAACAACATTACTGAATATGCAACGGATCAATGAATCAATTATAAAAGAAATTAGAAAATCAGTGGAAATGAATGAAAGCAAATTAACACGACAAAGCAGAATTGAAAAACAACAAAAATCTTATGTGGTATATAGTTAAAGAACACAACTGTCCTGAGAGGCTTCATCCAGCTGATAATAGAAACATATGCAGAGACTCGTAGCCAAACATTAGGCAAAGCTCAGGGAGTCTTGTGGAAGAGTAGGGGGAGGATTAAGGGAGCTGGTGGGGTCAAGGACACCACAAGAAGACCTACATAGTCAGCTAACTTGGGCCTATGGTCTTTACAGAGAGTGAACCACCAATCAGAGAGAACATGTATGGATGGGACCTAGGGCTCCTACACATATGAAGCTGATGAGCTGCTTGGTTTTCAAGTGAGTACCCTAACAATTGGAGCTGGGTAGGGGGGCTCTTTCTGACTTGGACTTTGGATCCCTTTCCTTTAGCAGGGCTAACCTTGTAAGGCCTCAGTGGAATAGGAGGCACCTACTCCTGATGTGACTTGCTGTACCCAGATGGATTAGTACCCAGGGACAGGAGGGGAGCATAGAGGGTTGGGTGGGGAGATATACCCTCAGAGAAGGGGAGGGGGAATGGGAGAAGTGGGTTGGAAGGTGAGCCTGGGAGAAGAGGAGGGAGTGGGGTTGTGATTGGGATGTAAAATGAACAAATAAAATAAATGAAAAGAAAAAACAAAAACAAGCAAGCAAACAACAAACCCAAAACAAAACAAAACGAAACACCCAGATCAAAATTTGTAAGTATAAATACCTATATTAAAAATGTAAAAATGAGAAATATATCATGAGTCTTTCACTTTAAAAATAAGATAGGATTAATCAGTATCAAGTGAAAGACAATAGTAAAGATTAGATTAGAAATACATGAAGGGCAGGAAAAGTATAATTGAAATCAATGAAGCCCAATATTGCAAAGATCAATATAATGAACACTGTCTCACACACACACACACACACACACACAACCAAGCAAACAGGAAAAAAAAACCCTCTCAACTAAAAAAAAAATGAAATGAAAGATGGGAGATCATTAAGAACTTAGCATAAATAAGGAAGCCACTCCAAGAAACCAGCCCCCCAAACATGCCAACAAATTGGAAAGCTTAGCAGAAATGGACACATTCCTAGAACATCACTTCAATGGGTGTTGACAAGTCATCAGAGAAACCCAACATTCTTTCAAGATAAAACACAGTCAAATGAATTAGAAGCAGACTTCATCAATATGATAAAGGACATCTGCAGAGAAATCACAGCTAGAGTTATAGTTCAGGATGAAAGGCCTGAATCCTTTGTCTTATGACAAAGTATCTAAGATTAAAATATCTTTTGTCTGCATTGTAGTAATTTGGACAATGTGACAAGCAAAAGAAATAAAGAGTAATCATATTAGAAAGGAAAATGTGGAACTATAGAGACTGTCTTCATGGATGGCACAATGTATCTATAAAAACTCCTGAGGGATTTACTAAAAGAATTAGGGTGAATAAATGAATACATCAAAGTTATAGAATAAAGGCTCAAAGTTAAAAATCAACTATATTTCTATAGATTAGCAATGACAATTTACAAGTGAAATTAAGAATATAATCCTATGAAGAAGATATCAGAAGATGGAAAGATCTCTCATGCTCATGGATAGGTAGGATCAACATAATAAAAATGGCCATCCTCCCAAAAGCAATATACAGATTTTAATGCAATTCCTATCAAAATAACAACAAAATTCTTTGCAGACCTTGAAAGAACAATTCTCAACTTCATATGGAAAAAAAAAAAAGCCCAGAAAAGTTAAGTCAACCCTGTAAAATAAAAGAACATCTGGAGGTGTCACCATCCATGATATCAAGCTATACTATAGAGCAATAGCAATAAAAACAGCATGGTACTGGCATGGAAACAGACCAGTGGATCAAGGGAATCAAATTAAAGACTCAGAAATAAATGACCTATGGTCACTTAATTTTTGATAAAGAAGCCAAAACCATACAATGGAAAAAGGAAAACATCTTCAACAAATGGTGCTGGTCTACAGTGGATCAATGGAATTGAATTCGAGAACCAAAAATGAACCCACACATCTATGGTCACCTAATTTTTGACAAAGAAGCCAAAACCGCACAATGGAAAAAGGACAGCATCTTCAACAAATGGTGCTGGTCCAACTGGATGTCCACTTGTAAAAGAATGAAATTAGACCCATACTTATCACCTTGTACAAAACTTAAGTCCAAGTGGATCAAAGACCTTAACATAAGGCCGGTCACTCTAAATCTACTAGAAGAAAAAGTGGGAAAAACCCTCGAATTCATTGGCACAGGTGACAACTTCTTGAACAGAACACCAACACCTCAGGACCAAAGACCAACAATCAATAAATGGGACCTCATGAAACTGAAAAGCTTCTGTAAGGGAAAAGACACTGTCATTCGAACAAAACGGCAGCCTACAGACTGGGAGAAAATCTTCACCAACCCCACATCTGACAGAGGGCTAATATCCAAAATCTACAAGGAACTCACGAAATTAAATGCCAAGACACCAAATAATCCAATCAAAAAATGGGGCAAGAGCTAAACAGAGAATTCACAAAGGAGGAATTCCTAAAGGCCGAGAGACACTTGAAGAAATGCTGAGCATCCTTAATCATCAGAGAAATGCAACTCAAGACGACTCTAAGATTCCATCTCACACCTGTCAGAATGGCTAAGATCAAAAGCTCAAATGACAGCACATGCTGGCGAGGGTGTGGAGAAATAGGTACCCTCCTCCATTGCTGGCGGGAGTGCAGGCTTATGCAACCACTATGGAGGTCAGTCTGGCGATATCTTAGAAAACTTGGAATAGCTCTGCCTCGGGACCCAGCCATAACACTTCTGGGTATACATCCAAATGACTCCTCACCGAATCACAAAGAAGTTTCCTAATCTATGTTCATAGCAGCCTTATTTATAATATCTAGAAACTGGAAACAACCCAGATGTCCCTCAACTGAAGAATGGATTAAAAAACTGTGGTACATCTACACAATGGAATACTACTCAGCTATCAGAAACAATGAAATCATGCAATTTGCAATCAAATGCATGGAACTAGAGAAGCTCATCCTGAGTGAGCTAACCCAGACTCAGAAGGATGCACATGGCATCTATTCACTTATAGTCAGATTTTAGCCATATAGTACAGGATATCTATACTACAACCAATGCACCAAAGGGAACATGGACATAGACTTTTTTTTTCCCTGTCATTGAGACACTTTGCCCTAGTGGTGGTGCCTTTTAGGTCCCCAGTGTATGAGGAGGCTCTTGGCCCTCATATGAGTGCTGAAGTGGGGCAGGGAACTGTTATGTAGGGACACTCTACTCCAGAGGAGTGGGATGGAAGGGTTAGCGGGTAGAGGGTGAGAAGGCAGGAGTGGGAGGGGTGGAAAGAGGGCACTATGATGGAGATGTAACCTGAAGCAATAAATAAATACATTTAAAAAAGAAACAAATAAATATGAAACCAAATTATCGTGTAAAATTTACATACCAATTAGGAATTGGGTACTCACCTGTCATCACAACACTCTAGATTAGAGACAGAAAGATGGTGAACTCAAGGAAAGCTTTGACTATGTAGTGAGTTCATAGCTAGCCTAGGCTATATGAGAACCTGTCTCAGAAAAAAAAACAACAACAAAATAAAACATAAATAAACAAACAAACACAATCACAGCATTCAAGATAAGACAATTTGGAGGTATGATTTTCTGATAAGCAATGAATGAAAATTTAAATATAAATATGTCTAATAAACTTATATTTGAAACATCAAAAAAAAACCAAGTTTTGCTGGTCTAACTGGATGTCAACATGTAGAAGAATGCAAATAGACCCATATCTATCACCCTGCAAAAACTTAAGTCCCAGTGGATCAAAGGCCTCAACATAAAACTAGAAACACTAAATCTAATAGAAGAGAAAGTGGGGAAAAGCCTAAAACTCATTGGCACAGGTGACAACTTCCTGAACAGAACACCAACAGCTCAGGCTTTAAGACCAATAATCAATAAATGGGACCTTATGAAACTGAAAAGGTTCTGTAAGGCAAAGGACACTGTCATTAGAACAAAATGGCAGCCTACAGATTGGGAAAAGATCTTCCTTCACTAACCCCACATCTGACAGAAGGCTAATACCCAAACTATATAAAGAACTCAAGAAATTAAACACAACAAATGAAATAATCCAATCAAAAATGGGATACATAGCTAAACTGAGAATTCACAAAAGAGGAGTCTCTAATGGCCAAGAGACACTTGAAGAAATGCTCCCCATCCTTAGTCATCAGGGAAATGTAACTCAAGATGGCTCTGAGAATCCATCTCACACCTGTCAGAATGGCTAAGATCAACAAAAACTCAAATGATAGCACATGTAGGTGAGGATGTGGAGAAAGGGGAACACTTCTTCATTGCTGGTGGGAATGCGAACTTGTACAACCACTTTGGAAATCAATCTGGTGATATCTTAGAAAATTGGGAGTAGTTCTACCTCAAGATCCAGTCATACTGCTCCTGGGAATATATCCGAAAGATTCTTCATCAAACCACATGCACACCTCCTCAACTATGTTCTTAGCAGCTTTATTTGTAACAGCCAGAAACTGGAAACAACCCAGATGTCTTTCAAGTGAAGAATGGATAAAAAAGGTGTGCTACATTTACACAATGGAATACTACTCAGTTATCAAAAACAAGGAAATCATGCAATTTACAATCAAATGAATGGAACCAGAAAAACTCATCCTGAGTGAGCTAACCGAGATTCAGAAAGATACACAAGGTATATACTCACTTATAACTGGATGTTAGCCATGTAGTACAGGACAACTACCCTATAACCCTCAGACCCAAACAGACAGGAGCTTAGCATAACTATCCTATGAAAAACTCCACCTAACAGTGAGTCATGGACCCTGTTGCCTGTTGGTGGAACACATTACCCTAGCTGTGCTGCCATATCAGGCCCCAGTACAAGAGGAAGCTTTTAGCCCTCATGAGACTGATGAACTGAGGAGGGGGGTTGATAACTTGGGGGCCCCCCTCATCTGAGGAGAAGGAGAGGATGGAATAGGGAAGAAGGAGGAAGGGACATTGATTGAGATGCAACTTGAAAAACTAAAGTAATAAAAAAAGAATATAAGTCTACTCACATTAATATAAAAATGTAAAATTCTTAAAGACTCGGGGTGGAGAAATATAGTTCCATTGTTAAGAGGACTTGACACTTCTGGAGGATGTCTGGTACCCATTACTCATGTGGTATGACTCACAATTACCTGTAAATCCAACTACAGACCTAGCAACCTTTTGTGACCTGCATGCATGTAGCATGCACACCCACAGATACACATACATGTAAATGAAATATTTTTTTTAAAAAAAGCTTTAATAAACTAAGTATGAGAGCTATACAATCCTATTGAAAGAAATTAACAAAATCTAAATATATGAAAGCATTTTAATTTATGAATTACTCATATAATATTCTGTTTGTTTTGTTTGACATAGGGTTTCTCTGTGTAGCCCTGAAACTTGCTATGCAGACCAAGCTGGACCAGCCTTCCATGTGCTGAGATTAAAGATGTATATCACCACTACTTGGCTAAAGATATAATACTCTTTTTAAAAAATGATTTTATTTTGCTTGGCGTGGTAGCACTTACCTTTAATCCCAGCACTCTGAAGGCAGAGGCAGGTGGATTTCTGTGAGTTCAAGGCCAGTGTAGTCTACAAAATGAATTCAGGTCGGTCAAAGATATACAGAGAAACCCTCTAGAAAACAAACAAACAAAAAAGATTTTAGTTTTATTTTAAGTGTATTGATGTTTTGCCTGCATGTATGTCTGTTTGAGGGTGTAAGATATATATGAACCAGAGTTCCAAAAGGAGAAGGAGGAGTTGTCTCTGGTCTAAGGCAAACCCTATGTGAACTGCCATGTGGTGCTGGGAATTGAACCTGGGTCCTCTGGAAGAGTAGTCAGTACTCTTAACTGCCGAGTCATCTTTCCAGCCCCAGATACAATATTCTCAAGGTGGAGCTACTTCCTAGACTGACCTAAAGATTCGATACAGTCTATATCAAAATTCCTGTTGTTTATTTTGTAATGACCATAGGACCTAAACTTAATATGGAAATCAAAGGACTTTAAGGAAGCCAAAAGAGTCTTGACAAAGAATAAAGGTCGAGGATTCACATTTGTATTTCAAAGCTCTCTGGACAGCTGTGACAGTCGAAACAGAGTTATATTAGCACAGAAGTAGAACTATAGGTCATTCAACTACAATTAAGAAATAAAATTTTGGGCTGGAAAGATGGCTCAGCGGTTAAGAGCACTGGCTTGTGTTCTTCCAAAGGTCCTGAGTTCAATTCCTAGCAACCACATGGTGGCTCACAACCATGTTCTGATGCCCTCTTCTGGCAGACAGAGCTCTCATATACATAAAATAAATAAAATTTAAAAAAAAAGAAATAAAATTTTGCATTTATGCTTGTTCATTTTTGACAAAGGTGTCGAGAAAATTCACTGGGGGACCAACAGTCTCCCTAACAAACAGTGCAGAGACAACTCAATGTCCACATACAAAAGAACGAAGTTGGACCCTTGTTTAACCTAGAACTCAAAAGTTAACAGAAAAATCAATCACTGATCAAACTGAACCTATGAAACTAGCATCTTTAGAGGAAAACAGGACTAAAGCTTCACTTGCTTGAGTCAGGCAATGATCTCCTATACATCACAACAAAACTACAAGTGCCAGGAAATAATAAGTTAGATTACAGAAAAATTATGCTTTCTCAGTAAATAATACCATTAATAAACGAAAAGAAAATATACACAATGAATATAATATCTGTAAATCATTAATAAAAGATTGGTGTCTGTGTGATACAAGAAACTCATAATTTTTAAAACGGGTAAAATAATATAGTTAGAAACTAGCAAAAGATAGGAATTGACATTGGAGGCACGGGAAGTATTACTTAAGAAACATATATTCAGTTTTATAAAATTTTTAAGTTACATTCATATATTGGAAATGTTTCTGTTATTTTATCATCAGCAAAGGAAGATCACAGCACAATAAGAAGTAATTTTGAGTGAACGATGAAGATATAGAATACTCCTGCAACCCTGCATAGAGTCTAGAACTCATGATCTGAGGCAATTAAGTTTCTATCTGATCAAGTGTTTTTTTAGTGAAAATTAATTTCTTCATACAATGTATTCTGATCACATGTTTTCCTTCCCCTAAATCCTTCCAGATCCTCTACACATCCCCACCCCCACCCCAATTTCATATCTTCTTTCTCTCCTTAGAAAACAAACAAGTAAATAAAAAGGCAAAGAAACCAGAATAAAAAAAGAAAAAAAAGAGAAAGTAGAAGAAACACACACACACACACACACACACACACACACACGCACAAAGTATAAAATTGGAAACCACACTATATAAGCAAAAAAAAAAAAAAAAATTAAGACTAAAAAATTCCCCAAAAAAGTGTCATGAGACAAAAGTCTACAAAAATGTCACTGAGTTCATTTTGTGTTGACCATCTATTGATTGGCATGGGGCTGGGCCCTAAGTGTGGCTTATAATACCCAGTGATACTACACTGGAGAAAAGTAAGTTTTCTTTGCAAGTGATTGTCACTTGGAGATGGCATCTTGGATAGGGGTGGGAGATCCTGTCTACATGCCTGCACAACACACAGAGACCCTGTCTGACTCGAAGCTGTGCAGGCCCTGTGCATGCTGCCACCGTTTCTGTGAATTCACGTGTGCACTGTTTCCTTCTTGTAATTCATCCCTTCTGGCTCTTATAATCTTTCTGCCACTTCTTTTGCATAACCCCTGATAAATGAGGGAATGGCTTTGATGAAATTCAGGACTAAGTGTTTCAAAGACCCTTGCTGAAGTCACTGATCTATGGGTATAACAGAATGTGGTTAGGAGTTATTTTATTGCTATGTTCTTTTGGCAGAACAGAAATATTTGGTTTTCCTGTAGGCATATAGCCTATCTAGTTTCAGGTTTTTGGCTACCCACATAGTGTAAGACATGGGCACCATCTTACAGATGTGGGGTTTAAATTCAATCAGATAGTGGTTGACTACTCCAAGAGCCCTTGACTAGCGTGTTATGGAGGCAGATCACCATTGTAGAATACAGATTTTGTAGATGGGTTAGTGTTCACCTTTCTCCTCTGGTAGTATGCAGAGTACCTTCCAGTGCCATGAATATTAATCAGTAGGGGTGAAGGCTGTAGGTAGGTACCAATTCAGTCTCTCAGTGTTCAATGAGATATATGAGTGTTGTCTTCAGTAAAAGAGCCTTATCATCAATTTGTAGAGAGCTATAGTCTTGCCAATAGCATGAGTGGTTTAGGGGTTTTCATGAGACTCGTTTGGCCAAGGAGTTAACTAGATGGAACCCATTCCTGGCACTAGAGGCTTCACTTTGTTATGAATGATGTCTAGTTGGGGCATCATCTCCCCTGTTATGTGTTGATTCCCTTTAGATTTTGTTCATCTATGTATATATTTTAGGAAGCTTCTCTAGTAGTAGGTTTTCATATGTCCCTTAGTGTTAATTGTCTTTCCATTTTTGTACTCTTTCCTCCCTCTTATTACTTAATCTTCTTATTCATAACTATGTATTCTATTTCTTCTTCCTTAGGAGATTCCCCCTGTCCCCATAGTCCTTTATTCTGTATCTTTCCTCTGTAGTTACACAGATTGTAGCATGCCTATAAAAGATTTAAAAGCAAGTATCCACATGTAAGAATGAATAATGTTTGTCCTGTGGGGTCTGGGTCACCTCACTCAGGATGCTTTTTTTTTTTTCTAGCTCCAACCACTTACCTGAGAATTTCACAAATTTTTTAACAACCGAATATCATTCCATTGTACCATATTTTTCTTATCCATTTACCTCTTGATGGGCATCTAGAGAGTTTCCAGTTACTGGCTATTATGATTAGAGCAAAGATGCACATGAATGAACAAATGTCTCCATAGTAGGATATAGAGTCTGTATATCTGGATTTTGAGGTAGATTGGTTTTTATATTTCTGAGGAACTGCCACACTGATTTCTGTAGTGGCTCTATAAGTCTGTACTCCTACTAGTATTTGGGTGTTCTCCTTACCTTACACTGAAGCCAGGAACTGTCATTTCCTGTGTTCATCTTGGCTATTCTGACTGGTATAAGATGAAATCTCAAAGTAGTTTTGATTTGCATTTCCCTGATGACTAAGCATGTTGAACATTTCTTGAAATATTTTCAGCTATTTGTTTTTCATCTTTTGATAACTGTTTAGTTTTGTCCCTCACTTTTAATTGTCTTTTTTGTTTTCTTGATGTCTAGTTTTTTTAGTTATTTTTAATTAACTCTCCATCAAATGTGTAATTGGTAAAGAATATTTCCTGTCCCTGTAGCTTGTCATTTTATTAGAATAACTGTCTTTTGCCATACAGAAGCTTTTCAAAAGGAATTATCTTAAGACTAGAATATGTGTTGTTCCCCCCGCTACCCTACAGCCTTTTCTAAAACCAATACTCTAAAAAATGTGGGAGTACTTCTCAGGCATCATATTTTCCCTCTTCGTGAGAATCTGTTGAATTCACAAGGGGACGGGAAAATCTGAATTCATACCATAAGCCCCGCTATAAACTGAAAGTTCACAGCATAGTTCTGCACGCAGAGTAAAAGTCACAAAAGGCCTCATGTTCCCCTTTTCATCCAAGTGCCACATGGCCCAGCTCCTCCGCAGCACAGATCTCAGAATTCGATGGGCAGCATGGGCCACTGCAGTCAGTCAGGCCCACTGCAGTCAGTCAGGCCATCTATTTACGTGCTGGTTATCCAGTAATTAAGCCATGAGAAGTCTTACTTCAGCAGGGCTTTGCAGATGTCTTCTTGCTCTATACAGCTTACTAATGCACATTGAAGAAATGTTTTTTTTTTTTTTTAATTAGGGCCATTAAGTTTGAAAATAAAATTTTCACTGACTCTCTTAAGTATACTGCTACAGTGATCACTTACTAAATACTATACAGAACCAGGAAAAATGAATTTGCTTAGAGAGTGAGGGCCCTACTAAGGCCTTTACTGTCTGGCTGGAACTTCTTCTCCAGGTGGGTGCCAACAAGATGCTGCTACATTTTCCTATCTGGTGTCTTTTCTCCTGAGTCTGATAAGAGTTAGTAACTATATTAATGTGAAGATTATAAAGATGTTTATTGTTTATGATCTCCATTTAGACTTCTCTGGAATAGTGAATGTAGGAGAGATTATCGTGAGCACTGGGGGATTGCATAACTCATGATCATCACATAACTTGTTCATTTGCTTGTTTTAGTTTAAAGAAGAGAAGAGAAAAATAGTACTTTAGCATTTCTTTGGGAATTATTTCTGTATTTTGATAATTGATGGTAGTGATTGATGCTTTTGGATATACCATTGACATTCAGACACCTTTAGTCACAAGAATGGGCAAGTAATCTCCTCAGAGCGTCTGAAGTGTTAGCAGACCATTTTTGATGTTGGTGGATGGAACGTGGTGAAGGATTTTCTGTTTTCCTTTTTTCTCCTCCCCTCCCCCCTCTCCCCTCCCCTCCCCTCTTCTCTTTTCTCTATTCTCTCTTTATTGAGAAAATCTAAAACTGCCAATTTTGAAGGCTAGGGATAAAGTGATTATTATAGAAAGTAGAAAGCTTAAAAAAAGGGGGGGCCTCTGTTCTTACCATTTGAAGTACTATAGATCAAGCCTTCCTTAGACAATATATAATATAATATAATATAAATGATATAAATGATTTTCACAAATACTAATGAATGTGTTTATTTAACTGCATATAACTTTTACTGAGATTTTTGTTTGTCTCCTATTAATGATATGGTCAAAGAATTGTCACTTAGATAGTAGAGAATGAAGTGGTTATTAATCAAGGAGAACAGTTTGTGTATTCTCACACACTAGCCTGTCAATCACGAGGAAACTTTAATCACTTACTGACCCCGTGTGTGTGCTTTCAGTGAGTAGTAGGAGTCACACACAGATGGAGTGTGAGCCTTACAGAAGCAGGTGCTTGGTTTCAGCGGCTGAATCACAGGCAGAAGACCACTTAGGAGTCTAGGGGTTCTATTTGGAGTCTGACTTAACTGTGTTACATGTGAGATTCTTAGGTATTATGCAAGTCTACTTCAAAGCCTTAAGCCATGATGCTCTAAAAGCAAACTCTTCCTAATAGCCTTAAAATGACAGGAATTACTGGCATGCTGCTCCTTTCTGTCCTCAACAAAGGGTCAGCAATGTCCGTGGAAGACCACAGATGGCAGCTGCTGCAATTTCCTCAATTTTCTATAATTTCCTTTGACCTTTGCACTTCAAAGGAGCAGAGACAAAGTCCTTAAGAACGGCATCTCTCCATCTAAATAAATGCTGTATTTATGTGCTGTAATAAACACTAATTTATAATCCTATCACTTCCCCTTGATGCTCCTGTTCTAACTGTAGAAATGTCGGTGACATTCACCCTGGGTCAGCAAGTTCCTGCAGTTCCTATTTATACTTTGGAAAGCCAGTTCATTCTTGGTTTGGTTTCTTCCCCTTAACACACATTTAGGAAGGTCAGCTTGGAAACTGACTTAATCTTTCTCTGTTGAAAGGCCAGAAGTTTGTGTCTAGCTTTTTAGAGTTATAAGCCTGTATCGTTTCAGATCTGATTGTCTTGGAGTCTCAAGCAGTGGATACATGGTTGGAGGAGGAAATTCTTGGAAAACATTCACTTAGTCTTATCAAAGAATAACTCTGGCTCACAGTCCAGGCCTTCTAAAGATGTCCAATTAGTGGACTGAGTTGACTGGGTTGGCCATCTCCATATTCTTCCTTCTTCCCTTCCATCTATTTACTCTTTGTAATAGTTGGATGAAACTTGATCCCTGTAGACTCTTGTGCTTGAACTCCTGATACCCAGCTGGTCGCGCTGTTTCAAGAGGTTGTGGAGCCGCTGGAAAGCACTGCATAGCTGGTGACACTGGACACTGGGATAGGCCTGGACATTTACCTGGCCCTGCTTCTCATCTGTTTCTTGATCAGCTGAAGTATGAGGGGCTCTTCTGTCACGTGAACTCTACCGTACCTTCTCCACTGTGACAGACACAGGCTGTGAATCAAGTATTATAACTATTTTCCTTTAAAGATGCTCCTGCCAGGCATTTGGTCCCAGTAATGGGAAAAGTTACTGTGCATCAGAGTTGTATTTGCATTTCTGTTCACAACATCTAAAATGCAAATACAACCATAATCACTCCTTGAACCATTCATGAGCGTGGAGTTCCAGCTTTAATATAACTTTTTTTTTTTTCATGACATGCCAATTGCATTTTACTGTAAAAACAGTTGTCTTGATTTTTCTTTTCTTTTCTTTTTTTGGGGGGTGGATTTTGAGGTAGGGTTTCTCTGTGTAACAGAATCCTGGCTGTTCTGGACTTACTGTGTAGACCAGCTTGGCCTCAAACTCACAGAGATCCACCTTTCTCTGATTTTTCAATGCAATCATTTGAATAAACTATTAGAGTTCAAAATCATTATCATAATAATAATCTTTATAATAATAATAATAACAATTTTGAAACATAATTCCACACATTTTCTCTGTGTTTTCTTCTCATGTCCTAATTAAAACCTTTCAGACAGTTCCCACTTTCCTATCTGTTACCCCATCTCCCTTTTCTCATTTCATACTGTATTTCCAAGGCTTCTGTCCTCATTTGCTTTATGGTATTTTGATAAACACCAAAATCAACCTGGGGAAGAAAGGGTGTATTTGGTTTATTTATCAACATCACCATCCATCATTGAGGGAAGTCAGGGAAGGAAACAGGGTCAGGAACTGAAGCAGAAACTGTGGAGGAATATTGCTTACTGCCCTGATCTCCATGCCTTGCGTAGCCTGCTTTCTTATGAAACCCAGGACCACCTGCCCAGGGGTGGCACTGCCCACAGGAAGTTGCCAGTCCCAGAAATCATTGATCAAGAAAATGCCCCTAGACATATTCATAGACTAGTCTGGTGGGAACACTTCATCAATTGAAGTTCCTGCTTCCCAGGCGACTCTAGCTTGTGTGGAGTTAGCAAAATCTAACTCTCACATACCCCCAAAGTCAATTCCAGGTATGACTTCCAAATCTCTAATTATTCTGCTGGAAGACAGGTCTCAAATGTTCAACATCTGCCTGGGCCTTGGCAGAAATCCCCTCCTTAGGTCCCTCTTTTCTAATTGCTTCCTTTCCACTGATAGGTGGATTCCTCTAACTTTTCATTTCAGAGCATCCATTCACACTCGTTCATTGTCCACACATGTAATTAGAATTTCCCAACATAAACTTTCAGGACCCCCAGAACCCCTTCAACTCTGCCTTTTGGTACTGGTCTAGAATAAGGACCAGTACCTTTTACCTGCAGTAGCATGGTTCAGTCTCTATGCATGAGAAGTCAGCTTCAAATCTTTGGGAATATATTTTTCTACTTACCTCTTCCCTTGAATTTCACTTTTAGAGTTTTGTCAAACATTGACTTGTATTTATGTGAATTGCTTTATCCTGGGAAAGTTGTAAGTTCCTTAAGATTTGGTAACTCATGTATTTATTTTCCATTTTTTAAAATAGCAAACACACCATAGTAAAAGGTTAATGTGTATAGTAAAGACCTAGAATAGATACACTGAATAAATCTTAAATTTACTGCCAATTCTATGCAAGTTCAGCAAGGGTATGGAATGACTTTCAATACTTCAGAATGTTTAATTTCTGTCACAGGTATTTCACTGTTCTAAGAGGGAAGAAGTTTGCTCCCACTGCACCTGTGTGACTGAATTCAGTACATGCTCATGTGTGCACCATGAGCATGTACCAGACTGAATTCGTAAGGAGCATTTTGCTGGCTGCATCTTCTGCTAATCAGCTGGATGATGTTGACCAGGGCGCACAGTCTCCATGCATATGTTTTCTTGCTGGTAAAGGGAGAATAATACTCTAGACTGGTGTGAACAGTAAGCAAGATAACACATATCAAGGTGGGACACATGGGAGCTGCTATGGACATTATATGGGTGATGGACTATTTCATAGCCAAGACAAATTCTCTCCTCCCAAATGAGACCTGTGAAGCTTTCTGTGACTCGGGGCATGACTGCACCTCTCAGGTTCATCATGTTCTGAGTTCCCTGATTTTATCAAACTTCTCGTGTTCTTTCTTGCATCGAAGATCGTAAATTCTGCTGTCATGCCTCCTCATCAAATTGTGAAAGATAAGCACACTGGCAATCAGATTTTCCTTGTGGTACGGAATAGTTCTGCTTGTGCAGCACAGTCCCATATACATCATTTCTATTTTTGTTAATGTCTAATGATACAAATGTTTTGTTCTATTTCTCTATCTTAGTGAATGGCACACATGACAGGATGTCATCTAATTAGCAATGAGGTCAAATAAGCCCCTAAGCCATCTTTACAGCCTTCCACTAATTTCATAGGGTCCTATTGTTATGTCAGCCCTAGAGGGAGAGAGAGAGAGAGAGAGAGAGAGAGAGAGAGAGAGAGAGAGCACCCAGCTGTGGAGATGGCTCGGTCAGCAAAAGGGCTCATCAGGCAAGCATGGAAACTTCAAATAGGACCTCCAGTATCCAGCAATGGAATGGTAGAGACAGGCAGATCCCTTGAGCTATTGGTCAAGTCAGTCCATCTGAATTAGTGCACTTCAGTTCCACCAAGAGACTCCATCCCAAAAACTATGGTGGTGAATAATCAAGGTAGATATTAACCACTGGCTTCCAGAAACACACACACTTGTGCATGTACCTGTGCACACATGAGCATGTACATAACACACACACACACACACACACACACACACAAACACACATAGAATCTTTAAAAATGCAAACATTATTCATTCATTCATTCATCCATTCATTTGTTTTTGAAGCAGAGATAGCTCTGGTTGGTCCTGAGCTCTCTATGTAGGCCTGTCTGACCTCAAACTTCCAGAGGTCTGCTTGATCCTGCCTCTGAAGGGCTAGAATCAAAGGTGTTCACAAACTAGTCCAGGTCAAACTTTATTTTGAATGACAAAGGATGAGGCAAACAAAAGTTTCTTTTCCTTACTCTTAGCAAGAACTAGATTAAGATTTTTGTAGCAGTATCAAAATGTGTTATATGCAAAATTGAAATTGGACTTTTTCTTCCCAATGTGTCTTGAAGCCAACTGATGCAATGAAAATGATGCTAACATTGCTTGTTTGGTTTTAAGGAACTAAAACAGGTGACATGAGTCTGTTACTGGGCTCTTTTAGCTAGTATATGCCAATTGGTGATCTCTTTCTATACATTGGTCCAGAATAGGAAAGGATGTAAAATTTCCCTTCTCTTCTTAATAATCCATTTTAACCTAAATATTTATTAATACTTTAAAAATCTTAGCCCCAACTTAGGTTCCCATCCCCTCTATAATTTAAAGAAGTTTGCCACAGAGATAACACTTAGTCTCTATTACTATAAGTATCTCTGAGATGTTTTTAGGCTAGAATGTCATCTTTCAGTGGATTTTTCCTTTTAACACTTCTTGTTTTGCTGAGACATCCTAAGAAGTCCATTGTCCTGTATGGTTACAGAGGACCACCATTGAGAGAAGGCTGCTCGTGATGCGACCTCAGAGTCCAGCTTAGCCCGTGTCCTCACAGCAGCTGTTGGGTGCCCGTGTCAGTGTTCAGGTTGTGGCCTCTTCGTGGTGACTTCTGTGGTGACAGATCTGCTCTTCCCTGGGTTTTCCCTGAATCTTTCCAGCGCCCCTGTGCCCAGGAAAAACTTTAGCTTTCTCTTTGAATGTCAGAAAAACTACTCTTCAGCAGTCTGGGGTCTAAGTTATTGAACTTCGTATCGGGAGTATAAAATAACTTGGTTTTCTCCTTGTAAAATTGTGTTTAGTTCATAACTTGGATGAGTTAGCTAGATAAGAGTCAAGTGCATGGCTTGGGTTAAGCCACTGAAACAGTAGCTTTGTTTTCTTGAATGATTGGAATCTTGGATGTTAAACAGGCTTTTTGTTTTTTAAAGGGATAGTCTAGTGTTTTCTGGTTCTTGATTTGAGTACTATAACAAATAAAATTTTTAACCAGTTCATTTAAAATCAAATTAAACTGGGACTATGTAACTGCCTCTTTTTCTTTCTTTTTTTTT
>CAJQZJ010010411.1:3182457-3264609 GCA_907164525.1 Lophiomys imhausi
TGGGCCCCAAACAGGTTTACTATGACCCAAATCAGCAGGAAGTCATTTTAAGAGAGCGACATCCCATACCCAGAGGGTGGGGAGGGTGTTTCTCCGCCCCCCCCCCTTTTTTCGGTTATTTGAAAGACAACTGAAAACTCTATTATTTAGGGGAAGAGATTACAAGTTGTTAAATGGTCCTGTTTAATGGGTTTTGGAGGTTAGACCCAGGGTATTCCTTCTTTCCCTTTTCTGTATCCTTCTTTATCTCCTATGTAGGAATGCACAGACTTGAGAAAAATTGAGACATAGACAGCACAGATAGGATCAAGAAGAAAGGTCACATTATTGAATATGCCCTTATACCCTTGTATATTGATACAAAATTAATAGTATATTTGGCTAAAGTGGCATTGACCATTGTTTATTGTGCAAAAATATGATTGTATTGGTCTACGTCAGTATTGATATTTGTATATTGATACAAAATTAAGATTATAGTTGGCCACAATGATATTGACCCTTGTATATGGACGCAATATTAAGATTGTATTGGGCCGCATAGGCATTGATCTTTGTATATTGATACAAAATTAAGAGTATATTTAGCCACATTTGAATAGATCTTTGTATATTGATACAAAATTTAAGGTAACGCTTCCTAATGGTATCGTACCTAGAGATACTTAAAAATGAAATGTGAAGCTCTGGCCTCTTGATACCAACCGTCTTAAACTGTTTAGGATAGTTAAGAAAAACAAACTCCTAGTCATGCATGCATGCCACCTTGTTAGCTACTAAGACAGTCTATCACAGATATTCTCTAAGCTACTCAGTAATAAAGTTGTTAATAGACAAGCAACATTTGCTTATCTAAATACAAGAGATAGATAGGGCGTCTTCAAAAACCCCAAGAGAGCTGCAGAATATGGCATTCAAAGATGTGGTCTTAAATTAAGATTTTTTTTTGATATCGTGACATATCAGCTCCTGACAGCACCCCTTATTCTACTCCAAGTAGAAGAAAAGCATCGAAGAATCTCCAGTGTGAGATGGTTGAATTAGTGGCAAGCCTATCTCTTGGCATGTAAAAACTCCTTGCTTCAACTGCAGACAGACTTCTGTCCTAAAAGGACAAAACTTGGTAGCAGGGAAGTCGACAGCCTAGCTCTGCCAAGACAGGGTAGGTTAATCCTTCACAATCCCTGCTCTACAATAAATGTCTGTCAGAGAAACAGGACCAAAAGGCTGAAGACTGATGCTGGACTGTATGGAGAGAAAATGGGAACTGTCCAGGTAGTTACTGGTTTGTCATTTCTTAGTATTGGAAGCTGCAGGCCCTGCACTTCCTATACAATCAGATATATTTATCCTTCTCAGCTCTCTGAGGTGGTTGAAGAATAGACAGCTTGAGTCTCATAGCTAAATTTTGAGTTGTGTAGGAATCAAGAGGGCGTTCAGATCTAAGAAGATGGTTATAATAGTGATGTAAGTTAGTATGAAAACTAATTCAGTTATAGAACTTTAAACTCATGGAGATGGTTAGAAGGTAGAAAGTTAAAGTCAGGGGCCAAATATGTATGAACTGGACATTGGAAAGGTATATTGGGCCATTTAACTCTCATAAATGTGGCATATTTAATTCTGCTGTTTTGTATAGAATTTACTGTTATAAGAGAAAGAACCATTTGTTGGAATGAAAAGAGAAGCTGTTGGGGGGGAAGAGGGTGGAAGGGTGGGACAGGAAGGGGGAATAGGGAAGGGTTTGCGACTGAGATGTAACTTGAAAAAAATAAATAAAGTACTTATAAAAAAAAAAAAAGAAACAAACCTTTTTGGACAGCAGTCTGTCTGCAGTTGGTGCAAGGGGTTTTTTCATGCCAAGAGATAGGCTTGCCACTAATTCAACCATCTTACAGTGGAGGTTCTTCGATGCTTATCTTCTACTTGGAGTAGAATAGGAGGTGCTGTCAGGTGCTGATATGTCTCGATATCAAAAAAAAAAAGAAGAAAAGAAAATCTTTATTTAAGATAACATCTTTGAATGCCATATTCTGCAGATCTCTTGGGGTGTTTGAAGATGCCCTATCCATCTCTTGTATTTAGATAAGCAAATGTTGCTTGTCTCTTAGCAACTTGATTACTGGGTAGTTTAGAGAATATCTGTGATAGACTGTCATAGTAGCTAACAAAGTGACATGTTTGCATGACTAGGAGTTTGTTTTACTTAACTATCCTAGACCGTTTTAGACGGTTGGTATCAAGAGGAATCCCTGCTCTACAACAAATGTCTGTCAGAGAAACAGGACCCAAAGGCTGAAGACTGATGCAGGAATGTATGGAGGGAAAATGGGAACTGTCCAGGCAGTCATTGGTATGTCCTTTCTTAGTTTTGGAAGCTGCAGGCCCTGCACTTCCTATATAAGCAGATATATTTATCCCTCTCAGGTCTCTGAGGTGGTTGAAGAATAGACAGCTAGAGTCTCATAGTTAAATTTTGAGTTGTTTAGGAATCAAGAGGGTGTTATAGATCTAAGAAGATACTCTTAAAAGTGTGTTGCAAGTTAATATGAATGTTGAGTCAGATATAGACCTTTAAACTCATGGAGATGGTTAGATAGTAGAATGTTAAAGTCAGGGGCCAAATATGTATAAACTGGACATTGGGAAGGTATACTGGGCCATTTAACTCTCATAAATGTGGCATATTTATATCTGTTGTTTTGTATAATACTTACTGTTATAAGAGAAGGAACCATCTGTTGGACTGAAAGGGGAAACTTCTGGGGGGAAAAGGGTGGAAGGGTGGGATAGGGAGGGGTTTGTGACTGAGATGTAACTTGAAGAAAAAAACATAAAGTATTTATAAAAAAAAAAAAAAGAAACAAACCTATGTCCTTGAGTATGCCACATAAAGATCCCACCGAGCTATTTGTCCCAAGTCATGGTGGCCTTTTAAAAATCTCCATTTCGAGGGCTCTGTCCTACCTGCAAAGCTATGGTTTTGCATTTAAAAAGTTTCAGTTGAAATTGTGGAAACAACCCAGATGTCCCTCAAATGAAGAATGGATTAAAAAACTGTGTACATCTACACAATGGAATACTACTCAGCTATCAGAAACAATGAAATTATGCAATTTGCAGCCAAATGGATGGAACTAGAGAAGCTCATCCTGAGTGAACTAACCCAGACTCAGAAGGATGAACATGGCATCTATTCACTTATAGTCGGATTTTAGCTATATAGTACAGGATACCTATACTACAACCAATGCACCAAAGGGAACATGGACATAGAGTTTTTATTTTTTTTGTTTTTTTGTTTGTTTGTTGGTTTGTTTTTTAGTTTTCCCTCCCTGGCGATGAGACACTTTTCACTGGTGGTACTGCCTTGTCGGCCCCCAGTGTATGAGGATGCTCGTGGCCCTCATATGACTTCTGAACTGGGGCGAGGGACTGTTATGTAGGGACATTCCACTCCAGAGTTGCAGTATGGAAGGGTTAGGGGGTAGAGGGTGGGAGGAAGGGGCTGGGAAGGGGGGAAAGAGGACAATATGATGGAGATGTAACCTGAAGCAACAAATAAATAAATTTATTTATTAAAAAAAATAAAAATAAAAATCTCCATTTTGAGGGCTCTCTCCTACCTGGAAGCTATGATTTTGCATTTAAAAAGTTTCAGTTGAAATTGTGATCCAAAGTTATGTTAAGTTTTGCCAAAAAAAAAAAAAAAAAAAAAAAAAGCAACCGATAACATTAAATCCTCGTTGGTTGTTTTGTGAGGATTTCCTTTCTGCTGTTTGTTTTCTGAGCAGGATCTTACTTCCTTGCTCAGGCTGCTCTGAAGCTGTGATGTTTCTGCCAGTGAGTGCTGGGATTACAGGCAAGTAGCACCACACCCACTTTAAAATGTTTCTTGAGTACTTGTTTGTATTCCTTTTATAATTCGATGGAATTCAAATGTTTAAAAGACAGTTAGTACACGTGATCATGTCAGGGAAAGCTGTTTGACCTGGGCAAATAATTCTTCATGAGAAATCTCTAAAACTCATGTAGTCATAGCTCCCCCATCTCTAGAACTGTGAAATTAGTTGGTGACATCATCTCAAGGGTTTGTTGAGTAGGTTCAATTCATAAACTCTCTGGGCCTTGCTAAACACTTAACAGTAATCTCACTTTATGAAGTAGCAGCTAGATAAATCAGGTGTCTCCTCAAATGAACACAGTAAAAAACCTCATGAGATTGTTCATGTATGGATTCCTCATTAAAACCATTTTAAAAAAGACTAAGTCATTAGTTTATTGATTATATCATAGCATTCATATATGTATCGCCTTTTAGATGGTCTTCAATAGAATAGTGATTTTTAATAAATGAATCACTACAAAAAGGAAAAGTTCTTGCCAGTGTGTATGTGTGTGTTACTCACCTTTAATCTCAGCACTCAGGAAGCAGAAGTAGATGGATCTCTGAGTTAGAGGCCAGCCTGGTCTACAGAGTAAGTTCTAAGATAGCCAGGGCTACACAGAGAAACCCTGTCTCAAAAAAGAAAACAAAACAAAAAATCCAGAGAGTCCCTTAGTAAATATACAATGAAATTATATACAGTATACACAGGTGTGTGCATACACACACAGACACCAAAACATTGACATTCAAAAAGGAGATTTTAAAAAAAGTATTTTATAGCTGTTCCAGCCATTCCAGCATATTGGAAAACCTACCTCGGGTCCCAATATTTAGGAAGCAGAGGCAGGAGGGTAATGAATTTGTGGCCAACATAATAAAATTCACCTTAAAAAGCTAAGGCAAGGGCTAGGGAATGTATCTCAGTTAGTAGAAAGCCTATCAGCGTGCACAAGGCTCTGGCTGGACTGTGGTCTGGAAGACTCAGATGGGGAGAGGTCACACTCCCATCAGGGTGTGAAATGGATCGCAGTGGATGCCATCTGCCTCTGGCAACTTCAGAGAAGTGACCACGTGACTCCACTTGCGTGCCCGAGAGTATCTAAAAATGTAAGGTAGCAGGCAGTATGAAAACTAAAAATGATCATATGAAGGAGTATTACCCACTCGCAAACCTAAACATATCCCAATCAAAGCTTTCTTTACATAAACTTCTGAAAAAAAAACCCAATTAATTTTATGCAGAAACTTATTTGACCTAACATGAAACCACTGACTTTTTTCTAAGATTTATGTGAGAATTTCAATTCTTCTAATTATTTTATTAGCATAGTAACCTATTTAGTGCTTTCTTTAAAATTTGTTTTTTGTTTGTTTGTTTTTGCTATAGCAATAAGTAAGAAATTGTAGTATTTTACATATTTGTGCCTGTCAAATTATTAACTGTCCCCCTCCTACAGATACTAAATTTGGTACAGGGGTTGACACAATTACTTTTTTTTTTTTTTTGCTATTTCTTGGGAAGATATTCTTGGGTGGGTGATACAATTATATTTAGTCTACCATCTGAGCAATGGAATAAAAAGTACCAAAACATTTAGGATAATGTTTTGTAGTCAACCTGTAGGGTAAACAAAACAAATGAGCCCCATTGCAAGGGTAGGATGGAAAGCTAATGGGAAACCAGCTTGACTCTGACAGGCATTTGGCCAACCTGAGCGACTTATAAGATTTCCAGACAAAAGAAATTGCTTTTCTGTGCATGTTCAAATAGCATTTCTGACCCTTACCAAAAGAGCTTCCTAATTGGACATAAACTTCCTCTTGCTAATTTAGCACCTCTAAACATCATTTGCCAGGCCAAGGACTTTGCTCTATCCACCTGGTTTTCCCACCAGAATATATGAATGACATCCCCATGCTCCTAGAGAACACATGTCCAGTGAGGTTCCCATGGTCTGCTTCACCTATTGTTCAAAACACAATAAGCTGGCAGGGAAGTGAGCTGTGATGCACCGAGTTAGTATTTTCTAGGGTGGGGGCTGTCACTACTCTGCAAGCTTTATGCCTGCTGGTGACTAGTACAGATATACACTGTGTGTGTGTGTGTGTGTGTGTGTGTGTGTGTGTGTGTGTGTGTATGACTTGAATTTCTATGCTTATGGTTAATGAACTACTATGAAACAAATGAACAAATGAAAAAATACCAACAAATCAGCACACTATAAGTTAGTAATTAAAGCACCAAGCATGCTCTATACCTCAATGTCTCAGCTGTTGAAGCCACTTGCTGCCAATCCTAAGTACTGGAGTTTGCTGAACCCCCATGTTGGGAAGAGAGAACTGACTCCTACAAGCAGTCCTCTGACTTCTATGCATGAGTCATAGTGCACTTTCACACACACACATACACACACTTGTGCACACACACACACACACACACACTAAATAAATAAATGTAAAAAAATTAAAAGTACTTTAGCAAATTATGTGTTTTCATCTATTCTGTTTGAAAGTAGACCAGGAATTTGAAACTAAAAATGTATTATAAAAAGTGGGTTTTTTTTTTGGCATATTTCCATCATACATCAAAGTCTGTTTGCTCAATATTAGATAGTGGGGTCTACATAAAACAATTCATAATAGTTACTTTTTCAAGTATATCTTTATAGTAATATTTATGACTTTTATAGCTACACAAAATGATATTTTATGTAAAATTTGGCAAGGGAAATGCTAACAGAAAGACATATTGAATTATTTTCTCCATATAAAGTGCCATAAATTTTTATTACTCCACAAATAAAGTTTGTTTTTTATTTCTGTTAAATATTTTTTCTGTTACTTAGAATAACCAAAGTTGTAGTTTCTTAATGAATGGTTTTTGTGTTTTTTTTTTAAGAAAAAAAATTTGTTCATTTTTATGTGTATAAGTGTTTTGTTCATATATATGTATGTGCACCATATGTGTGCCTCCTGCCATCAGAGGTCAGAAGAGGCCATTGGATCTTCTGGGGCTGGAATTAATAATGGTTGTGAGATGCCATGAGGGTATAGGGACTCAAACCCAGGCCCCCCCAAAAGCAATAAGAACTCTTAACCCCTGAGCCTACTCTCCATGCAAACAATTTTATCTTATAATAAAATTAGCATGTATTTTATTTCTTGTGAGTAATCTAGATAACCAAACAACTGATTAATTAGTGAGAATATTCTAGATTATACTTAACAAATTCAAATGGAAGCAGGGTTTGCTATCTGGCCAACCGATCATTAAAAGCTAATTTATAAAAGCAAAACTGTTTAAAGCATGTGCACATAAATTAGATGGTGGGACCTCACTGTGTTATGCAAAACAACCAGAGCAAAAAAACCTAAGAGCAGAATAGCATCAGAGCCAAACCGGGGAAGGGCAGGTCTTGGAATTCATTCTGGAATAAATTAATGGTTCCACATTAAGTTCACTTTTACTACTGGACCATTAATCATTTCTTTTTCACTTTCAAAAATGGCTTTAATCACAACATAAGCAGTTTCAATCTGGGTGTGGTACCACTTGACTGTAGTACCAGCACTTAGAGACTCAGGGGTCAGGAGTTCAAGGTCAGCCTCAGCTCCATGTCAAGTTTGAGACTAGCCTGGGCTTCATGACACTAGCTCGAAAGACCAACCAATCAACCAACACTGCTGCCCCCAAATTTTCAGTTATCAGTTATAAACACAGGTATTTGGCTCAGGAAGTGTAGGCTGAAGTAGAGCACAGTTCATGCTGATGTGAGAGCATGCTCATTTCAGAACTGTGATTTATTTCCTCATCAGTTTCCTGTCCACATCATAGACACCATGAGTCATTGTTTCTCCAGCGAGCTCTTTCCCCTTTAATGACAAACCTTTCCAGTATGAATCCGATTGACCTTCTCCTTTTATGTCTTTCTTCCTTCCCTTTTTGTCCCCTAACTTGAATTCCTTAATATATTTATTTTGAGTCTTTGGGGCATCCTGAATATGACTACAGACCATTTGGGAAATAGTTTTGGATAACATGACAACATTGCCACTTAGAAGTTCAAACAGGGCATGTGCATAATGTGTATAATGCATATATAATGGTGTGTGATAACTAGAAATATAAAAACCCAGGTGATGGTTATGGAAATAATCCTGGAATCAGTATGCTGGTGCTCAAATCTCATCTTTAACCCTTACTGGTTGTGTGGTTTGGGGCATGTTGAGAGAACTTTCTAAGCTTTTTTTTTTTTTAATTATTTTCTTATCTGGAAAAAGGAAGCAATACAAAGAGATAGTCCAAACTGCATTTATGGGTGAGTCTTTTTAGGAAACTAAAGTCTTCTTAGGAAACTAAGCATTAGGGACAGAAGCTGAAGAAGAAAAATATTATTATAGAAAGTAATGGCATTTCCCCACATTACATTCTTCATGAGAAACAAGCTATAGGGAGGGTCTACTTTTAAGAACTCATCACACAGAAATGATGATGAAATATTTATATATTTAAAGAGGTCTAAACCACTCTGTTTTTGTCCTGTTGGATTCCTTCCTGGGAAGACAGACACACAAGTGTTTTTAGCTGCGGTGGACTACAGATATTTTAAAGCAAATGGAGGTTTCAGCACTGTAACTATTTGTACTCAAAGTTTGAGAAAGAAGGAAATCAGATTTGGTCCATTGTTTTTAAACTTTTTGCATTAATTTTTGTTTTCTTGAGAAATGATCCTGCTACATAGATTATGCCGGTCTTGAACTTTCAATCCTCCCTCCTCCACCTTCCACTTGCTAGGAGTACCTGTGTGACATCATGCTCACACAGACACATTGCTAATTTCTTAACACATTAGTGGACACATCAGAAAAAAAATGACTAAAGTAAGTAGTGAAAAATAAGGTGATAGAGATGGAATTCTGTTTTATTGCATCTGTTTAACGTAGGTATTCCATCCTTAAGCATACTTCACTGAAACGTTTGAAGTATTTCATTTTGAAACCCAAAGACAATATAAAAAATATAAATGTAATAAATTTATCTTTCTTATCTATAATGTTTCAAAAATAATTTTACTTTGTCACATATCAAATAGTGAGTGTCCTTTTGCATTTTCAGCCATTTTTCCCTGTTAATAAAAATCACACAGGATTTCTTTTTAGTATAAACATAAAGGTAAGCAAAATTGAGAAATAATTGCTAACATTCTTATTTTCTTCATTTTTAGGCATTTACATATATATTTTCTACAAATTTCATGCAAATACATAGAGCTTTACAGATTTCTTTGGCAATCCCTTCTTTAAAGTTTTATTTGGAATATAACATATCCACAATTCTTACCTTAATTAATGAATAATGATTTATAGAAATAAATAGATGAAGACCCATATTTAGAAATATTTAATAAAATTTAAAATGTATAAGAGGCTGTGTGGTGGTGCATGCCTTTAATCTCAGAATTCAGGAGGCAGAGGCAGGCAGATCTCTGAGTTTGAGGCCAGTTTGGTCTACAGAATGAGTTTCAGGACAGCCAATGATACATAAAGAAATATTTTCTCAAAATAACTTTAAACCAAAACAAAAAGTATAAGGGCATGTCTAAATTATTTTTAATATATAGAAAAATGTGATGGCAAAGTATATATTTGCTATATTAGCATTTGGCTTTAAGAGAAAAGAATCTTTCCATTTTTGTAATTTTATATTTTGCAACAAAAGTTTCTATTTTTCTTCAAATATATTTCAGACATTTTTACTGGTATTATAAAGTCAAATAATATAGTTACTGAGGTAAGGTGAAAAAGAAATGTCCCCCAAAATCATCTGGAACTCAAATACCCCCTTCTAAAAGATGCTGTAGTTGCGGTGTTCTAGCACAGCAATAGAATAGTAACTAACCCAGTTACAATAATAGTGATAGTAGTCATCTTGCTTTATCTTTAATGGTAATTGACCTTTTAATGTTGAATGTTAACATTCTAGTGTTTCATTGTAAGGTATGATGTTGGCAGCTGGTTAAATAGGGAGCTACTGTTTACCAGGAATAAAGAATATTTACTCACATTTTTTTATGGCTTTTCACAAGGAATTGCTTTTCCAGTCAATCAGGATGACTATTATTTTTTGATATAATGATGCAATAAAAGTTATGAATTAATTTCTTAGTGTTAAACTATCATAACATTCATGGAAGTAATCAGCACTTCCTGGAATTTTATTTTGCAATGTAGTATTATTCACAAGTGGTAGCATTCCAGGTTTTCATTGTTTGTTTCTATTTCTTTCAAGTGTTTTCAGTGGATTTATTCTAGCTTCAAAAGATGAACTGAGAAACTATTACTTCAATACTATAAACCATAAAACTTTAAATAGAAATTATTTGTACCTGAGAATTAAACATGATTCTTGGATAGATTAGATGTATCTGTGTCTTCTTTGTTTCATACATTATTTTAAAAATTAAGTGACAAAATTGCAGATCCATATGTAGTTATAAGGAACAGTATCATTCATGCAATTCATCTTAATGTTAATGCCATTCATAACTTTGTTACTAAGTCACATGTATATAGACATTAATATAAGCAAGATATGGGTTATTTCTATCATCACAGGATTTTTTTATGTTGCCCTTTTGTAGACCAAGTATTTTTCATCTTTCTCTACCTCTTCAGTTTCTGTCACCAGTAGTAAGTTCTTTGGGTCTATGATGTCACTTCAAGAAGTAATATAAATGAAACCAGATAATACAGTTATTGGTTGGAATTGCCTTTTTTCTTCTCCTCAATAAAAGTCTTTGGAAATTTATTTGGTTACAACTCTAGTTCCTTTGCCTTTTCATATAAATTTTAAAATAAATTTGCTCACAGTTATACAAACATCTTTCTGAAATCTTGTTTAAAATTATATTGTTTAAATGCTGACCTGAGGATAACTGTGGTCTTCTGATGAATGAACGTGATGGTTCCCACTTGCTGAGATCTTCCTTGCATTCTTTCTTCAGTTCTCTCATTATCAACACCTATATCCCATACGTGTTATGCTGATTTTGACCTAAGTATTTCATTGAAGTGGTGCATTTTAGTGGCCACCAACCATCATCACATGGTTGGTAATGAGGCAGGACAGAAAACTAATCTTAGGGATGTAAAGCAGGAAGAAGCCCTTCTCTCTGGAGTCTGGTCAAAGCTTCTAGTCAGCAAAGAAGCAAGAATTCCAGCATAATTAACAGCTGTTCATGTCTTTCTCCTTTTCCAGTAAATGAATTTCTAGTAATCTCACCAGGAATCCCATTTGCAGGGCAAGAACATATATTTTTTTCTTATGAAATCTCAGTGGCCTTTGGTTTTTATTTGTTAGATTATAATTCCATCGAAGGCACCCCCAGAACCACTTTATAATATCACTTATCAGAAGGGAAAGCTGTATCTCTCTCTGTGTGTGTGTGTGTGTGTGTGTGTGTGTGTGTGTGTGTGTGTGTGTGCGTGTGTGTGTGTATATGTATGTATGTATGTATGTATGTGTGTATGTATGTATGTATGTATGTATGTGGGTAACTGTTTCTTCCTAAGCACCTGTCTTTCTATTTAGCCCAAATGTTTGAGCCTATATTAAAATATACTTAATAAAATCTACAATGTTGCTGCACCATACTGGCTAGCCCTGGAATTCTTTTTCAGTTTTAAAGACACAAATCCTGGTGTGACTTTAGTTGAGTTCCATAAGAGACTAGCAGAACTTGTCACACTGCTGAGGGTGTAGGACAGTCTCTGCTCCCTTGCAGCTGGCAGGTATTAGGTTAATCTTGTATCTTGTGTCCTGTGACTCCGATGACCTTCTTACTTACAGGGAAATTTCAAAGCTGATGTCTTGGATTTTCTACAGAAATAATTATTTAATATGCAGAGCTATTTCATTTACAAGAAGAGACAGTTTAAATTCTCTGTTTCTAATCTGTATTCCTCCTCCTACCCCCTTTCATTAATTATTGCATGGGTGGGTACTTGCCAAGCTGGGTTCACTAAGAGTAGCAGGAACAGAAAACTCCTATCTTTCTCCCAGTTGTAGAGGAGGGGAGCATTTAGCCTTCACCGTCACATATAATGTAGGTTGAATTTTCTTAAATCCCGTTTTCTCATCACTTGACGTCATTATGAGCCCACTCCTCCATTAACCTGTTACTCTGGGAAGTACAGTGAATGCATTTCTCAAATATTGAGCCAATTTCATGCCTATAACAAAGTCTACTAAGGCCATGGTTCACAATTTATTTACTTGTTTATTATTTATGTACAGGATCTCCTTCTGTAGCCCAGGCTGGTCCTACACTAGTTTCACAGAGTTACCTAGTTTCCATACTCTTTATATGTTGCTGAATTCTTACTTGTTATTAGATAACATTGGCTTTATAAGAAGAATTGAAAACTGTCATCTTCTGTGTTATTTCTTCTAAACTTTTCATATGTTTGGAAACGATTCTGTAGGACTCTGATGCTGAATCTTCTTTCAACGTTTAGTAAAATTTTCAGTGAAACTGTTTTTGAATACTTTTTTTTTTCAAAAAGAGACTCTTAAAATTCATTTTTCCCCCCATTGGTCTTTTAAATTTAGGCTGTAACATTTCTGAGTGGTGTTGTTCATTGTATCCCTTGGCTGTCCTCTTGATTTTACAGGGTGTGTACTAATATTCCAACATTATTCTTGCTAACAGCTGTCTTTTGTCTTGTTTCCTTGGCTGAATCTTTATCAGTTCTTTTGATTGGTTTCAAAAAGACAGTATTAGCTTTCATTGATTATTGTTTTTTCTCTACAACAACGGCTCTCAACCTTCCTAATGCTGTGACCCTTTAATGCAGTTCCTCATGTCGTGGTGACCCCCATCCATAAATTTATTTTCATTGCTACTTCATAACTGAAATTTTGCTACTGTTGTGAACTGTAGTGTAAATATCTGAAACGTAGCATATGCAGGATATGTGATATATGACCTCTTGTGAAAGGGTCATTTGACCCCCAAAGGGGTTACAACCCACAAATTGAGAAAATCTGATCTATAATTTTATGGATTTCTGTTCTTAAGTTTATTTATGACTTTCTTTCACTTGATTTGTGTGTGTGTGTGTGTGTGTGTGTGTGTGTGTGTGTGTGTGTGTGTCTAGGTTCTTAAGGTGCAAGATAATTAGTCTATATCTTAAAACAGGTGTCATAATTTGTTTCTGTCATGGCTACTATGCTCTAATTTCAACATGCTGCTGTTCCATTTACATTTAGTTCAATGGGTTCCTTGCTTTTCCTTACAGCTTCTTTTAAAATTATTTTTTACTTTTTAATTAGTTTTTTGAGACAGGGTTTTTCTGTATAGCCTTGGCTGCCCTGGAACTCACTCTGTAGACCAGGCCTGCTTGGAACTCTGATATCTACCTGCTTCTGCCTCCCAAGTCTTGGGTTTAAAGGTGTGCACCACCACTACCTGGTGTCCTCATGTCTTCTTTATGGAGTCTTTAGAACTGTGTTGTCAGCTGAAAGTTTTCCCGGTATATTTTCTCAGGAATTTCTAATCGGAGTCTAATGACCAAACATCTCCGAAATGTTAAATATATAAAATATGGATTGTCAAAAAGAATTCTAAAAGAGCCTTGTCTACAAAGACTGACTCATTAGAGCGGCTGTGTTGTGTAGAGTTTGGGATGATGCAGGTCTAATTACTTTATCTCAGGCTAGCTTTAGTCCCCCAAATAGTCATTCTTTGCCCACTTCTGGGTCCACCTAACATCTTGTGACTAGTAGATAAAAACCTTTTTGGAATCTTTTAGCTTGGCAGATCACCAATCCAAAAGCTAAGAAAGCTCCCAGATACCATCTGAGGCCTGTAGGAGAGATTCGCCACCATGTGGTAAACACCTGTCTGATGTTTCCATCAATATGTTGAAAAATAACTTGATTTACGACTTTCTTTGATTTCTTAATAAAAACAAAAAACCACTTCATGATACTGCCTTTATGTGCTGGGTGAGGTGGCACAGGCCTTTAATCCCAGTACTTGGGAGGCAGAGGCAGGTGGATCTCTTTGAGTTTGAGGCTAGCCTGGTCTACAAAGTGAGTCCAGAGCTACACAGAGAAACCCTGTCTCAAAAACAAAACAAAACAAAACAACCTCCCCCCCAAAACAACAACAACAAAAAAAGAAACTGCTTCTATGTTGGAACATAGAATTTTGGGTAAGAAAATCTGTGTTTTCAGGTTGATTAAGGGGAGAGCTGTATATTTTCTGTTAACAGGATAGTATTATTTTTTCTTATAGTATTTCTCCACAGATTAAATGAGTGACAACTGGAATTATGTGTAGCACATAATAAATTCTGTGTTTTTAAAATTATTATAATTGTATGCACCCTATTTTAAGAATAGGAAAGTGAGGAAGCTCTCTAATTCACTTTGCATCCAAGTGTATATGTGTTTCTGTGTGTTTACCTGTTTGTGTGCAGATAAGTGTGCACGTGTGCAGGCATATGTGTGGAGGACAGGGTATCTTCTTTGACCAGTCTCTACTTTGTTTTGAGACAATGTCTCTCAATAATCTACAGTGATCAGTTCGATAAGGTCCAGGAATCCACTTGTCTCCACCCTCCTAGTGCTGGTCTCATTCATACACACCCTCATGCCTATACCTGTTTTTTTTTACATGGGTCCTGGAGATGTGAACTCAGAGCCCCCTCCTGTGTATCTTCCCAGCACCAGTATCAGAGATACACATCACCATTGCCCTCATCTTACATGGATGCTGGAGATCTGGACCCAGACCCTCATGTTAATGCAGCAGATGTTTCACCAGCCAATTCATCTCCTCAGCAGCCCCTCTAATTCACTTGTTTAAACTCGTTCAACTTTGATCCTAAAAAAAGAAAGAATCCTTACAATGAAAACTGTAGACACAACTATTTACAAAAATAAATGCAAAATTTTAAAGAAATTATTTTCAAATTCCCTGCAGTTCTGTTGTCAATAAGAACAGTAACAGTATTTTCTCAAGAAATAATTTGTTAAAAAGTCATTTCAAGGTGTGGTAAGAGAACAATGATTAAATGGAAACAGGACATTTTTTAATAGATATAGACACATTTGATGAAATTTAGTAATCAGTACCTAAAAAAAAAGTCAGGCCAGCAACCTAAGAACATAAGTTCCTGAGCAGATTAAAGATCTTCATGAATAACATAGCAGAAAGTTCTGCATATACGTGTGCTTTTTTTTCATTAGGGCCAGGAAGCGATGTGGTTTAGCTATTGGTATATGATGGCATTGCAGAAATGACACTGGCAGGCTGCCAGCCGCACCGAGCATATCTGACAGATGGTTTGCATAAAGCAACTTAAGATTTTTTATGGGTAAACTCTTAAAATTTACAAAGACCTCATTGTTGTGACTGGCTAAAATATCAATTGGTTTCATTTTTATCAGCAGTAGCAAATAGTAGTGATAAAAAATAGTTCAAGGAATAAACAATACAAAATCTACCAGAGACTGTAAAAGCTACCTACCGATGAACAAAAATGGTGGAAGAAAAGGTGAAATGACAAAGAAATGCTGGTGTTAAATGAGTTTTCAAAGTCCAAATGAAAGATAGGAAGTAGGTAATGCTATAAGAGATGAATCACATATCTAACAATGAGAATGGGTGATTAATTCTAGTTTAATTACAACTTGGGAGAAAAGGGCTTTAGAATATTCATCTGAAGAGTTATCCAGTCAGCAACTAATTACAGAATCTGTTATGCACATGTTCCTCCTCAGTAGGAAGTGGCCACACTCCATATTGTTCATTGTTGATTTCAGGGGGGTCTTGGAAAGATTATTCATAGAAATTCTGTTTAATATGAGGACTGATGAAGTAGCCCTTGGAGTAAATTCTTTCTTGTGTCAATTGAAGAGATAAGACTCTGGGGAAAAACCTGAGTCCTTTAAACTTGGGGATAATTCTGTCTAAATGGCTCAGTAGTTTGACCATTTTGTGTCTCCCAGAAAACTTTAGTAACTTAAAGTAATGGGTGGAGTCTGGGTTAGCTCACTCAGGATGAGCTTTTCTAGTTCCATCCATTTGGCTGCAAACTGCATGATTTCATTGTTTCTGATAGCTGAGTAGTATTCCATTGTGTAGATGTACCACAGATTTTTTTATCCATTCATTGGTTGAGGGACAATGCACATGGCAGCTATTCACTTATAATTGGATTTTAGCCATATAGTACAGGATAACTATAGTACAACCAACACACCAAAAGGAACAGGAACATAGACTTTGTTGATGAGACACTTTGCCCTAGTGGTGCTGCCATGTAGGACCCCAGTATATGAGGAAGCTCTTGGCCCTGTTGTGACTGCTGAACTGGAGTCAGGGACTGATGTGTGGGGACACCCCACTCTGGAGGAGTAGGATGGGAGAGTGGGAGGATGGAACTGGGAGGGGTGGAGGGGGCACTGTGATGGAAATGTGGGTTGAAGTAGTGAATAAACATTAAAAAAATAAAAGTAATGGGTAGATATTGAAACAGATTTCCATTAACTACCTCCAACATTTAGAATAGTTAAAATCAATGTACTCGTCTTCTTCTACTCTGTAACCCGGGCTCCATCCAATTGTGGTCTAGGTCAGAGAATACTGGTCATATAAAGGAAAAGCAATTGTGGATATTTAGAAAACCAACCTTAGCTTTTCCCACTCTGGTCAGTTCAGTGGGTGATACTATTACTCTTAAGCCAAAATACAGAAGCTTGCTTCCAAATGGCTTGACCTAAAATAAAGATGATAGAGGAGTTATTTGCTTTGGTTTCCTCTCACAATTGCTTTGGTTTTTTTTGTTTGTTTTCATGGAAACACCAAGGATCACTCCAGTTGCTTAAGACATATTTCTTGTAGGATCTCTTTCTTCCCCCAGTGCAGCAAACACTCCTGTTTAAGTGCCTTCTATAAATTTAAGACATAAAGGAAATATTGTCACCTCTTTGTGTGTAGGGTAACAAAGTGTGAAACTTGTAATACAAAGGTTTGGTTCTACAGAGGGATTTGCTTTACAAACACCAATTACCTCAGGACTTCTTGATGTTTCAACTAAGGGAGGCCACTACAGATCTTTTTTTTTTTTTCCCTCACATTTTTTTTTATTTATTAATAATTTATTTTTTCAGATCTTTTTTAAGTTGTCAAAATTTGCCCCTTTATGCTGTTAACTTCAAAAGTATTAACTTATTTCTCTGCCTGGGTTTTAAACTGCCTTTTAACCCAATAATTCTTCTGATTTTTGGAGCAGCCCTGTGGAACAGGGAAGCATCGAGCTGTGGTTTTTCAGTAGAATTTAGTATTTTAAGAAGTGAATTCACTTGTTTCAACATACGCACATCAACATAGTTATCGAATGATTTTGTAAGTGGACTCTGTTACTCATCAACTTTTATTGTCATTGTTCCTTATAAGTGGTGTTTCTAGCGGCCAGGATTTTGGATACTAAAGGTGAATCAAGCATCTCTAGTCGAGTTGTTTAGTTTTTCAAACGGATGTGCGTGGACATTACAGCTTGCTGAGACGTCCACTCTGAATTTAGTTAGCTCAAATTCTCAAGCAGTTTTCCAAGCAGATCACTTTACTGGGTTTAATTTCTAGAAGAAACATACTCTACTACTAAAGCAGGCACTCAAAGGCTCGTCTTGTCCCAACGCTATATGTCTCAGTGAACTTCATACAGTTAGAATGGCCATTCTGGAGCTTAGCTTAGGGATTTACACTTTTACTATCAGTTATATTTTTACACCCTCCATGTCAGACTTAAAACTTAGAAACAGTTAGCTTTACTATGGCTCATGTGTTCTTTGGCCTACTTTCTGGTCTTCTGAATCATCTTGGCCTTTTTTTTTCCTACTAAATTTAATGCTAAACCCATGTTTATGCCTTGTTATACTGTAGAGCTGTACATTATAGACCGGGAATTGCATATGAGGGAGAACTTTGTTTTCTTTCTTTCTTTGTTTTGGTCACCTCAATTAATATTACAATTTTCAAGTGAGACCATTTTCCAGCAAATTTCATTTTGCTTTAGAGCTGAATCCTATTACATTTTGTGTATGTATTACATTTTCCTTATCCATTCTTCTGTGGACAGACATCCAGTTTGATTCCATTTCCTTGATATTGTAAATAAAACAGTAAACATGGAGAAGCACATATTTCTGTGGCAGGATATGAAGGTCTCTGGTTGGCCCTGAAGTGGAGAGGTGTGAAATATAGTTGTTTTATTCTAAGTTTTTTGAGAAACCTCCAAACTAATTTCCAGAATGATTATCTGAATATTCACTCCCCTGGCAGAAAATGTCCCTCCTTCCGAACAATCTCTCCAACATTTGTTGTCAGATTTCTCTATGATAGCCATTCTGACTGGGCTGAGGTGATATCTCAAGATAGTTTTAATTTGCATTTCCCTGATATCTAGGGATATTGAAAACTTTTTGAAATAATTATTGGCCATTTGTGTTTATTCTTTTGAAAACTGTTCATTTTGCTAGCTCGTGTGTTTATTGGCAGTTTATTTCTTTGGAATTTAATTTCTATAATACTTTGCAAGTTCCAGATATTAGCACTCCTACCTGGAGTATAGATAGTATTTGTTCCTGTTTTGTGGGCTATTTGTGTGCTGGGCTGATAATCTCCTTTGCTGTGCAGAGTTTATGAAATCCCATCTGTTGACACTTGGGGCTAGTTCCTGTGCTACCAGAGTTCTGTTCAGAAAAATTCAGCAAAACAACAATCCAATAATCCTAAGTATTTACATACCAACATCTCTGATATTGCCAGAATGAGTATTCAGTGACTAACTTCTCAAGCCTTTTAACCTAATGGTGGATGAATTTGGCTTACAGCCCAATTACTAGCTCTAAGCTGCTCTAAAATCCATTAAGCCATCACATGTAGAAAATTAAAAAAATTCAGCTTCCAGATGCACCCTCGGTATGCTGTTGTATTATCTTTTGTAGTGAGTTAGTTAGTTGTTTACTATTTAACGTAAAAGTTATTTTTTGGAATAACATATGCTTCAATATTTATTCTATAAAACACAGCAGAGTTTCCTATATTATATTTCTTCAGTAGTAAATTCCTTCCTGCTCTTTTTTGTTGTTGGTTTTTTCTCTCTCTTTCCCTCTTTCTTTCTTTCTTTCTTTCTTTCTTTCTTTCTTTCTTTCTTTCTCTCTTTCTCTCTCTCTCCTTCCTTCCTTCCTTCCTTCCTTCCTTCCTTCCTTCCTTCCTTCCTTTCTTTCTCATTTTCTCTTTTCACTTTTGTGAGTGATGCAAAGGAATTAGCCTATCAAATGAGAGGCAGCAGTGGACACAGCAGCATAGGTTATTGGGTAGCCAAGGGCATCTTAGAACATATTGTTCAGATCACAATGTGGCAAATTCAGTGTTCAGACTGTCTGGCACACAGATATTACCTGTTCTGCATCATTTATTGAAATGACTTTGTTTTTATGACCATGAAGTTTTTACTGCACCTCTGTATCAAAGACCAGCTGACCACACATGTTTATTCACGTTAGTTTCCTCTCCACCCTGGTCTATTGATCTGCTTGCTCCATCTTTGCTAAGAATGGCTCAGTATTGTAAGGATTCTTTTTGATTTTGCTTTTTTTTGTGAGTGTACCACACAGCTGAGGTTGGTCTCAAATCACTATGTAGGTGAGACTGCTTTTTGATTTCCTATCCATTTTGCCTCTACCTTCCTAAGGCTGGGATTACAAGTGCCTGCCATCACTGCATCCTGATATGTATTCTTGATGACTTTAGGTTTATAATTAGACTTGAAATGAGAAGTGGGATTTCTCCAACTCAGCTTATATTCTTCTGAATTTCTGTTTTAACTGTAGAATCCATTTTAAATTATTTTTCATTACTTTTAATGGTATGTATGTGAGCCTATCTTTGTGGGTGTATGCCCACAAGCATGGAGGTATCTCCAGAAGCCAGAGGTATCAGATTCACTGAAACTGGAGGTACAGGCAATTGTGAGAAATACATTTTGGGTATAGGGAATCAGATTCTTTCCAAGAGCAGTGCATGCTTTTACTCACAGAATCATGTTTCTGGACCTATACCTGGAATTTTTGTATTAAAGTTTTATAAAATTTTTTAAAGATTGTACTTAATCGATAGATAAATTGTGGGTAGCCTCATGAGTATTGAGTCTCCTAATTTATTAAACTGGCCCATATTCATTCATTGCATTTTTTACAAGAGTATCTGAGTATGTTTTAATGTATTTTTCTCTTTGCTAATAGTATATGTATATATAGTATATAAATATGCAAGTGGAATATAAATATACCATTATAATACTAATTTTTTGCCACTTTGCAAGTTTTACTTGTCATACTTTTGAGACTTTCATGTTTTTTTCAAATGCAAGACCACAAAAGTGTCTGTGAAGAAAATTTACTTTAGAATCTTCAATTCTTTTCTTTTTTATCCCCTTGTCTTGCCTTATGACATAGACTGCTACCTTTAAAGACCTGTCTAATTGAAGTGATTACAGAAGATAGCTTGCCCTTTTCCCCATTTTAAGAGAAAATAATTTAATAACTCACATTTGCTGTGATACAGCTGTGGACTATTAAAGAGACACTTGAAAATAACCTTCTTTTCAGACCAAAACTTTCTATTCTTAGGGCTGTTTGTTTGTTTGTTTTTGATGAAGGTCTGCCATGGGCTCATGTATTTGAGCAGTTGGTCCTAAGTGTTGGTGCTGCTTGCAAAGGTTATTAAATTTTTAGAATGTGGAGTTTTTCTGGAGGAAGCACGCCACTGGGGATCTGAAGGTTTAAAGTCTTGCTCCATTGCTCTCTGATTCTCTTCTGCAGTTGAAAAGTGATTTCAAAGCTTCCCATTCTTACTGTCACAAATTTCCCACTATTATGGAATCCAAGCCCCAGGACTAAAGCCAAAACAAACTCTTCCTTAAGATAGCCTTGTCATGTTATTATATTAGAGCAAAAGAAATGCAATGAATATTCGCTGTTAATTCAATTGCGTATTACTGATATCAGTGCAATATACGATGTGTATTGTTCATCTTACACACTGAACTCAATCTGTCAGCATTTACTTTTTTGCACCTGCATTAGTGATAGACAGTGATTATTATTTTCTATAGGATTTTTAAAAAAATGGTAGACTTTAGTATTGAGGTTTTGCTGGGATCTTAAAACAACACAGAGAATATCTATTCTTTCTCTTTCACATAAGAATTTTAAAGATTGATTCTCCTTTTGTCTAAGTGTTCATTAGAATTCACCAGTGAGATAATTTGCTTGAAGCTTTCCTTGTGATACTATTAATTATTATTAATACAGTTTGTCTAATAAAGTTGTTCAATATAAGTTTTACTTGTTCTGGTTTTAATAATGCATATTTCATGAATTATCTTTGTCATCTAAGTTGTCAAATTTGTAGGCACGAAGGTTTTTTTTGGTAAATTTTTCTTATATTTTTCATGTTCAGATGGTATTTTCTATTTTTACCTTTCCTTCTTCTTTTGGTTCAGTTTGTTTTCCTTCTGTATATTAAGAGTAGAAACAAATGATAAAATTTAAATATTTCTTAATGTGAGTATTTCAAAATTATATCTTCCTTTTTAAGTTACTTTTTTGTAGCTGTCACTAAAAATCTCACAGAAACAACTTGAAAGATTTTGTTGTTGTTGTTGTTCACAGTTTTATACAGTACCATCTATGGTTTCTTGGCTCCATGCATTTGGCAGCCAAGAATGTGTGCTAGAGACTTTTCTTTACCTAGTGTCTGCAGAGGTGAAAGAACGGCAATTGTAGAAAGGGCTAATGGATAAATACAGTCCTAAGAACATGCTTTCAGGAACACATCATCTTCAGTGGGATGCACCTCCTACCTTCCACTACCTGCAAATAATAAACATTCAAATAAATGCTATAAATTCAGCATATTGCTTTACATCAAATCCTTCATGATTTAATTCTTTTCTGAAAATGCCATCACAGACACACACAGAGATATATTCCATTACTGTCAGGAAATCCTGTGGATAAGGTTGAAGTCTAGCATTACAGAGAAGCCCCTGAGCTCAGTGAAAAATGACAGACTCCCTTTGTCAGCAAGCTCTCCCCTTCTCTACCTGGGGGTCCCTGGACTTCGGGACCCCACATCCTCTATGAGGAATGTCGCGTATCCCTCAGGGAAATTACAGGTCTAACCTTTTCTCCCTATAAGAAACCCATTCAACAGCACCTGGGATTCCTGAAAAGGCTTCCCCATGCTAATGAGAAATCTTAGTACCTTGGCTTTCAGTCAGTGGCCTTTGCCCATGCCTGTAACCACACCTGGAGTTCCACCCTCCCGCCTACTGCCTACAGGATAATTAGGTACTGTATTCCCCTTCTTATGATAGGACCATGCTGCTACATGTAAATGAAACATTCCTGGCACTCCTAGCTTCAGACGATCAAACATGTTCACCCCCATAACCTGTCTCCCTGCCTAAGATTTATAATGTTCCTGTTCATGAAATAAACAATTTCTTCCTCCATCATCCACTTCATCAAAGATTGTCTGAGACTCACTGTCTATTTTGAGCTGTAACACTTGGGAAGGAAGGGCTTCTTCCTCCCAGAAGAAGGGCCCTGGGATTTGCCTGTCTAATCAGGCCCTACCGCTGGCAGCCAGAGCTCACTTGGGGTGCCTGGGGTGAAAGCTCTTGCCTCTACCTCGTTGCTGCTGCTGCTGTTCAGGCTCAACCACCTTCATCAGTTGCCATGGGTTATTGGCTGTTCCTGAAACAGTTTCTAGATTCCCCCAAGCCAAGTCAGACAGACTCCCGCCACTGCTTGATTTGGTTCAGGAGTCTTGAGCTCCCTGCTGTCACCTGGCTTGGTGCTGGCAGCTTAGCTAAAAAGGGTGCAACCTTACGATGCATGGCAGAGAGGGTCTCTCTCTTCTTCATGTGTATTAGGGAGAGGTAATACTTTACTGTGGGGATAATTTATTCTCCAGCCTCTCCGGGATATTCTGTGTCACGAACTTCGTTCCATGTTCCATCCTTTCCGACCTGAAAACCAACTGAGCTTGGATCGTCCAGTGGAGAAGCATACACTTCCGGCTTCATATCCAACAAGAAAGAACCACACCACTAATTGGTTAGGCACATCTTAATTCAAACAAGTTGGCTATCCTATCTTTTGTGTATTGTGCTCGGCGAACTCAACAAATTTGCAATGCTATATTGTCAGCAACATTTGATTTTTAGATTCACTATTTATTTCTAACTAGCTTGCCTAATAAAAATATTTTTATTGTGCTTATGCATGATATGCATTCATGGGTTTATGTGCCACCTGACTAGTGTGGAGGTCAGAGAACAACTCTGGTGAGTTTCTTTTCATCCACTTTTATGTGGTTCCAGGATCAAACTCAGATTTGCAGAGCAATCACGTACATCTCCCGAGCCATCTTGATTAACTCCTGTTTAATTTTTTTGTTTCTGGGACTCTATTATTCCATGATGTTGATTTTCATAATTCTAATTTTTATCAGGTAATATTATTTAAAAATTTTAGTCTGATGAAACTTATTGAAAGATATTTATATATAAATCATAACCATTTAAAATTAGATATATATATATACATACATATATTTTTCAAGATAAAGTTGGAGTTTATTAAGAAAAGATTTTAACACAGGTTTGAGGAAGGAGGTTAATTGAAGAAAAGTCCTACTCCTCCTTTCCCCCTCCTGTTCCTGGAAAAGGTAGTGCACTCCCAGGAGTGAGCTTCACAAGGGAGTTCTTAAGTAGTTTTGCAATAGCCATATATTTGATCTCTGTGACTTCTGAAGTCAAATTCTCTAAGGATTCCTAAGAAACTTCAAAGAGTTCATAGGATTGTTCCTGAGATGCAGTGGACAGAAAGAGAAAGTGGAGAACATGATTGAGCTCATGAACACAAGAAAGAACTTTTTGGACAGGCACTAAGACCAACAACCAATATATGAAACCTCTTGAAGCTAAGAAGGACACCATCATTTGAGCAAAGTGACTACTAAAGAATGCAAAAAGATCTTTGCTAATTATCATGATAGTGGATTAGTATCTAAAATATATAAAGAACTCAAAAAACTGAACATTAACCAAAAATAATCCAATTAAAAAGTGGGGGTACAGTCCTAAGCAGAATCCTCAAACAATGAAACACAAATGTCTGAAACACTTAAAAAAATGTTCAAGATCTTCAGCCATTAGGAAAATACAGAATTTTAAAAAATATTTTAAAATTCTTTAATAGTTTATAGATATAAGCAGCCTTATCTTTAAGGTAGAACACTAGAGGTAACACTTCTTCAAAATTTGTCCCTTCCTGGTCTTTAGGAATGACATCAGGAATTGTGAGGCAGGAACCAGAGACATGGTTCCATGTTGTGTGTTGTTCTAGCACACCTCTCTTGGGGTGAAGTTGGGATTCTCGGCTTCACTGTAGAAGAGAATTCCAGGATGAGAAGAGGCAGAATGTGAAAAAAAGAGATGTTACTGTTTAAGCAAGGAGATGTGGACTTTTCAAGGGAGTTGACACAAAAATCTCTTCTAATTCTGCTATTGTAGCTTACAGTCTCCCTTGCCAGAGATTGACATCAGATCAACACTTTTATGCTTCAAATTGGCAAGGGACAACTTTAAATAATCTTTTCCTTTTGGGGAAGCTATACTGTTATGACCCTTGCATACACCTTAGAGATGGGTCTTACTGTTTTATCTGATCTGACAAGCTCTGTTTTTCAACTTAATTTAAAATTAATATATATATATATTTTAATTTAGTGTGATTATAAATTTGGCTGCATTTAAATTTTAATCTTGCCATTTGGTTTTTGGTGGTTCTCACTGCTTCCCACCCCAGAGTCACCTTTTGGGATACCATTTCTGCTTTGCCTGGAGTTAAATTACTCCTTTTCAGAATCTAATTTTAGTTTTTCTTTTGTCTTTGGTTAGTAATTGGTTTAGAAGCTATAATGTGACTACTCTGTCACAGTGTACTTGAAGCTCACTCTTCACTTACCAAATAAAGACCCATCTTTGATTTCACTCTACACTCTATTGTTAAATGTTCAGCACTTATATGCGTGACTATAGAACAGAATGGTATTTTTCAAAAGAAACTATAAGACAAAAGGTAATCACTTATAGTTATCTGCGTATGTATCAGTTCTGATGCTTTTCTTATGTGAACAAGTTTCCTGTAATGTGGCTGAGGTTTCAAGTGGGGTTTAGTGTGTGAAGGCATCCAGCTTATATTTGTTTTAGGACTTCTCACAGACTTCATTTCTAAAACACGCTTTCCTTTCATCTTCAGTTTGAAATCTAAGTTTTTGCTGGATGAACATTTAAGCTGAATATATACCTGTACCTATATACTCCTTTCACCATTCTAAAGATATTGGTTTCTTCTCAGATTTCTGCCATTTTGACATTATATAATAGTTCTGACAACAGCCACGGCAGCCCTTTTTCTGGTCCGTGGCTTGAGTTTTCACCTTTTTCTCTGACTCTGCATTGTGCCAGGAAAGTCAGGCAGACACCCAATTTGAGGACAAAACTAACACTAATGTTTTTCCCCAAGGTCCAGAGTGTTGAATGTCTATACATTTTTGCACATACTTAGTATACTTAATGAATTAAGTAATCACCACCAAGTATCACATTATGAAATTCTAGCAAAAAAAGTGTCTATGGTTTTTCTTTTCCTTTCTTATCAGTTGCTATGGTATAGTTTTATAAATAATGATCAATGTCCCAGAAAGGAAATGCCAAAGGAAAATCAAAGAAGGGCTAACACAGCTAGTGAAATAAAAGAGAACAGTTATCTAGGATATATATTTTTAAAGTGCTGAGAAAAAAAGTATAGCCATGCTGTGAAACTCTAGAGACTGGTTGTAAGCCTGACAGTCCTGAGAAAAAGTGCGTTGCACTTAGTACTGACTTGAATTTAGAACTTAAGGGGAGTCACTGTTTTCTTTCAAAGTGAGGCTGGAACTTCATGCAGCAAAGACAGAGTCAGGAAGGGCTGTGCTACCACCCATCCTGGTTTGTGGGTGTGTCACAGATATTTCTACAGTTTAAAGCTAAGTCAAACATCACTTTTAGAACATGTCAAATGACTCAAAATGACCTAAGAATATTAAGAACAATGGTTTTTAAATGTACTTATTTTCTACTAGATGTAGCTTTTCTTAATAAATTTATATTATTTGTCTTCTAATGTTTCCATTTCTCTTTTTTTAATTACTGGTATATATTTTAGAAATAAGTCATAGAAAAAAAACATGATGATATAATTATGACACCACTTAAAAGACTGGATTGGATGTCAGATGCTTTCAAAGATTGTTTGATGAGAGAACCACCTCAAAATTATTTTTTTAAAAAGGATAAGTTAGTTATTATTATAGTATACATTTCACTGGAAAAAGGAAAACATATTTGACAAAACAGATAGTAGGGGGAGAGAGAACAAGAGGGAGAGAGAATTATTTTGAAGAATTGTTTTCTTCTCAGAACACTTACACATTATTACAAAGGAGATAATAAAGGCTCCAGGGATATAATTTCCATTGTGACTGCTGGCTCTATTACTTTTCATTGTAATACAGGTGTCACAAGATAAAGCCATACTGCTTCTTTGTTATGAGATAAGATGTAATTTGTTGTAATTCTTAACTTAGAAATAAAAAAATAATGTATGCTATACCTTATAATTTTCATAATTGTTCTTAAAAAAAAAGGAAAAAAAAGAAATAAAAAGTTAGGAAAATGGTTTTTCATCCAAGGTAGCCCACAGGTCTAAAATCCTGTATACACACTTACAACTTAGAGAGTATTTTACCCTAAAAGAAAGAAAGAAAGAAAGAAAGAAAGGGAAAAACAAAGAAGAAAGAAAGAGGGATGAAGGAGAAGGGGGGGTGAAAACAAAAGGTAACTATGCATATTCACATGGCTTACTTTTCCCTTCATTTTGATATTAGATATTTTTCCATTTAGTATTGTTTCTTCTCCTTGTAAATTGCACATATGGTCTGCTCTAACATATTTTGTTATTATTTTATATATATGCTATAGTCATATCCCTTTCCAACATTAAAAAAAAAACCCTACATTCTTTTTTCTAGGCAGTCATGGTGTTTAACTGTTCTCACAGCATGGAAAAGTAAACAAAATACATTTTCAAGTAGCATACATTTTGCAAGAGTCTGAGGTGATTTAGGATGTCCCCTTTTGTATTCTGTGTGATATTTCCAATCAAAGTATTAAATACTGAGACGATGAGTCACACTAACATCTTCATTCTGCACAAAACCAGAATTTCAGAACTGGTGATAATTCATTTCAATATTGACCTTTTGCAAATAAGGCACAATTCCAAGAACTGGGACACAGTCATTGAGTAACTGAGATCATTCATGCACACAGTTGGAGACAGTGTTGCAGCTAGATCCAAGTCTCTTGCTTGCTGATTCATGGGTTTTCATTTTACTTAACTTCTTTCATTTGTTGCTAACTTCATCAAATAGATAGGTGCTTCTTATAGCGTGTATCTATTTAAATCTTGTAACTGTAAATAATCAAATTATTTACTCCATTAAATGGATTTTTGTGTTAATGAGTGAGTGTTTTGAGAATCAAGGGTGAAATCACATATCAGCTTTCAACTCCAATTCATAAAAATAGAACACAAGATTCTAATCTGACCAAATGCTTTCTACCACTCCCACAATGTGCTGCTATTATAAATAGTCTAGGTCTTATATGCAGTGTTTTATTTTAAAATGTTGATTTATTTTTTATAAATTTATTTTCCTCCCTATAACTATTCCAATACATCTTTAAAGTTTTCTAAATTAAAATCGCATTTCTCAAAGAAACATCAATAATTTGTTTTATCCCAGAAAGCTTCTAGCCACCTCTCAACTCAGAAATTCGTGTGTGTGTGTGTGTGTGTGTGTGTGTGTGTGTGAATATTAGTCAACTACTCATTAACTGTGCTTACATTGCTACATTGTATTTTTCTTAAATATATTATTTTTGATATAGTTTATGTACATAAATATTACAGCTTTTAAGAAGATTGCTCAGTATATCTTATTTACTGATTAGTAAACTACATTTTATTGAGCAAAATAAAGTTTTACTGTGTTTCATCCACAACCCCATTCTATTACCACACATAAGAAATCAATGACAATGCCCTTAAGTCAGCCTTCGTCCCTTGTGTGCTTTCTTGAGGTGAGTTTCTGTGGTTGGAGTAGAAGAAAAGCGATAAGTGGCTGAGAGTAAGAGAAGAGAACTTCAACAGAAGACCAGACTGGAAGGAGGATCCACTAGGTAAGTAGGAACATTGGAGATTCAAAATATACATTTTACTAATTGATTCATTGACTATTAGTTGGTCATGAAAACAATGAAGAATTAATAATGAAGAAGCAACAATAACACTAAAGATTCTTTTCCTGAGAACACAAGTTGGCCCAGAACAAAGACCTATTTCATTGTAATAAAAGAAAATCTAGTATTCATCCATTCAATGTATTTTTGACCATATATTATGTTCTAATTTTTCTCCCTTCCTTTCTGAAATAAGGTTTTCGTTTGACTCTAGATGTTACTTCTTAAACAGAGAAGTTGGCTTTTGTGACTATATATCCACTCTTTCCGTTGACAGGTTTTCTTTCAAGCAAATAGGAATGTCCCCAAGGTCCTATTCAACATGGAATTTATTTATTCCAATAAACCACCTTGCACCTATATCAGTTCTAGTTTTCAGTCTGCTTGGGAAGTTTTTATGCCTCAGGGTTACAGGCGGTGTCAGGTTCTATGACTTTGTACGTGTATATTATTTTCAACTAATAGAAAAAAAAAGTCGGTTATAAAAGCCAAAACCTTTGCCTTTCTGACTTAGAAATTACTGGAGCTCATTTAATCTGTTGTGTGTATGACTGCATTCTCACAATAACCTCATCAGCCATGTGTCCCAGAAATCAGAGCAGACAGATATACCCACCAGTGTCTAAGTCAGAAAATTTATTCTACAGCTGAGAAATCCAGAACTACACACAGGCAATGTAGCTCTCTCACACCTACTGTATACACCTTTTTTCTATGTCCAATAAAAAGGTTAACTTAATATGCTTCATTTCTTTGACTCTCACTGAAATAAATATTTTAGTTATTAATAAAATTTGAAGAACAAACATTGAAAAATGGCAAGAGTCATCACAGGGCTTTCTTCTTTTTTGTGTTCTTTATTCTGTGGGTGTTGCATTGTGACACGTCCATGACTCATAACCCTTACAATTTCCCTGTAGACCATGATGATCAAAACTTGCCCATGATTGCCAATTCACCCACCTACAGAAAAGTATGTTTTTCTTTCTTCCCTTGACAAGTTCACATTCTCTTTTGATATTCTTAGAAGACAAGCCATGTGTGAAGCAAGACCATTTTTCAAGTTCCTAGAACAGTAGATGATCAGTCAAAATATTTGTACAAGACACGCTGTGCTTCACGGATGGCCACTGGTAATTAGATTGAGGCCAGTAAACAAGGTTTCCCTCCGGGGTACAGATGGATTCAGACATTTTGAGAGAGACAATCAAATTGGAAGAATGACAGAATTCCCTGCAACTAAGCTGAGCAAAGCATTTGAAATGGAATTCACACAACACTATCATTGTCCTTTACTGTCTTGGAGAGGAGATTGGAGTTCATCTTGCACACATGACTCAAAAACATCTTATCGGGGCAACTTGTATGGCCTGTAGGAATCTAAGAAATCCTAATCCTGTCTCCACAGTGAGAGGTTAAAAGGCTTGAACAGTATATATAAAGTAAAGATTGCACTACACAATGTGATTTAAAGAAGTTTTAACAGGCTCTAGCCGCCATTTCTCTTCCTCAGTTGTGTTTTTGTTTTGAGAATGTGAGGCAGTTGCTTTTTCCTGAGTCACCATGATAAAAATCGTTGCATAGCTGGTGTGTCTCCAGTGCATAGCAAATGGATGGTCTCTTCTGGAGTTGAGTATGATGCCTTCGGTAATAAATAACACTGTGTGCTTTCATGTCTCCTTTTGTCATTAATATTAATCAATCGTGACCAGCTACCTTGTGGAGTTGCGCAAGGATGGCTTGAAAGGGAAAAACAAGAGCAGTGAGAATTTATCTTCCTCTGCCTTTGACACCATGAGTACTCCTGAGACCAGGCTGCTGTGGCCTGTGAAATCTTCAGCAGTGAATAATGATACCTCAATGAGTACTGATATCTGAGCAGATGATAGGGAAGAAAATAAGCTATTTTAAATAAGAAAGAAAACCCTAACTAAGAAAATAAGCCTCAAAAGGCAAAATGATTCATTGCTTCTTTTTCCTAAAATTCCCATTTGTCGTTGGTTTGTCAAGGACTCCTTGATTTCCATAATATTCAAAAGTAAAGCCTCTTTACTATACTAAGAGCTGACATATTAAATACAGATTACAGATACTAAAAACATCAGCATTCACTACGATATCATATGTTTGCTTTATTTTTCTGGCTTGACAGATTAGACAATTAGGCTCAGATCACATAGCTTGATCAAAATCATACAGCTAGTGAGTTATAGACACAATAGAATTTAGACCATAACAAATCTGAGTCCTGCTATTAATCATGCTTTAAAAGAAACTGTATGGTTAGGTGCTAAACACATCACTGTTGTATTATTTCTATATTATATTATTTTTATATATTATGTATTTATTTTTTCTTTTCCCTATTTTTATTGAAAAAAATTTATTATGTGAATTTCAAATCATGCATTCTGTTCCCTCTCATCTCTCACCTCCCCTCAGACCTACCCTCCACCCTTGCAATCTGTCCCAGCATAAAAAATAAAATCTCATTGTGGAAGCTGCAGAGTGTCTCAGTATGACCCACAATATTCCCTTTTGTCCACACATTTTGCTTGCAAATGTTCATTAAAATTAGTCCTTGGTCTGGTATGAGGTGTCTGGTTTCTGCTACTTTGTCAATACTGGAACCTCACTGGAACTCCTCTCAGATATGCTGTAACTGTCCTGTGTCATGGAGATCCTGTAGTTTTGGGTTGTGGAACTGGCTTCTTCTTGCACTTCAGCAGTTCATCCATAGGGTAGATATTGGGGTGGATCAACTCAAAGCCCTGGTTCTGGACCTGCAACCCCCACTTGCAGGGCCAGTTCTACTATGTTAAGGTACAGGGCCTGCTCTCCCAAGTGTTGCATCATGTGAGTGGCAGGGACAGCTCTCCTGCTCTTATGACTCCATCTGGGCCATATCTCTTGTCAGCCAATAGTGGTGAGGGCAAAAGGGAGGGGAAGGGAGGGCATCTCTCCCTAGCCAACACCACCACATAGTAGACAGAAGGCAGGGCTGGCTCTCCTACACTCACTCCCTCAGGGCTGGCTCACCCTCAACCCCCATATTCAAGACCAGTTGTAGTGTGCTAACCAGGCAAGGTGCAGGGCCTGCTCTCCCAAGTGCTGCAGCATGTGAGGGGCAGGGACAACTCTCAAGCTCTTGTGAGCCCATCTGGGCCAGATCTCACCCCAGGGCTGGGTCTCCACAACTCCCACATCCAGGGCCAGGCAGAGTTCTTCTAGTTTCTGGCTTGTTTCCTGTCCTGGGAGCCCATCTGGTGCTTGCCTGGTACTGGTCTGGTAGTCATCACAGGCAATCCCCTGGCACCAATGTTGTGTTGGTATCCAGCTTGCTTTTTTCCAGGAATGTTAGGCTACTATTCTTTCAGATATTCATAGGTCAAAACACTGAATGTAGATATAGCCTCTCTCCACTCTTCCACCTACTGATGCACATGTGACATAGCAGCCACATCTACAGTGCCTCTAGGGGCAGGTTTATGTTTATTTTTAACGTGTGTGTGTGTGTGTGTGTGTGTCTATACATGCCACAGCATGCCTTCAGAGGTCAGAGGGCACCTTTCTGAAGTCTCTTTTCTCCTTTCACCAAATGAGTTCCAGGGATGGCTTGGCAGCAAGAACCCAAAGCCAGTGAACCTCTTGCCAGCTGGCATCAAATTATGATAACGTATGTAATACATATGTATGTATAGGCTGCTATAATTGATTTCACAGTTTAAAACAGAGAGGAGAGAGGCTCTATCTACATGGCATCATAATAGAAATAAGATTGGGCTGGAAAGATAGTTCAGTAGGTAAGTGTGTTTGCTACCAAGCCTGATGACCTAAATTCAGTCCTTGGAATTCACATGGCAGAAGGAGAGAACTCTCATAAATTACCCTCTGACTTTCCATGTGTTCACCCTGACCTACTTTCTCGCTCTCCATGCATAAATAAACAAATATAAAATAAAAAATACATAACACATTTTTTTTCATTGTTCTGACAGAATTTAAATGTTTGTGGAGTATTGGACACTGATGTCAAATGATTGCCATAGAAACTCGAAGTGTTCCGGGGAATGCCTATGCCATAGTAAGTACCCAAGATAACAGTTAAATAACCAAGTGAAAGGCATCAAATGGAAAGTAAGAGAATAGTTTTCATTCACATAATGTTTTTCCTCAAAATGTAAATTAAAACACATTAACATATTGTAACAAGAGAAACATTTGGTCTGTAACTTAGTCTAATAAAATAAATTAAGCATTCACACAGACTCACATTTCTCTCAAAGTGTCATATCTGGCAATGGCGATGATAATGCTTTAACGGCAAGTGCCACTAAAGGGAAGCAAGATACTCATATATCTGTATCCCAGGAGCTCTGAATACTTGTCTTGGGGCCCATATAGGGCAGTCACCTCATAAGGGAGTTCTCAGGGAAGAGTGAATGTGCTGCCCACCTGAGTCTCCAGCCTTCTTTCCAAAGACAAACAGATGTGACAGGGGTGATGTCTAAGCATTTCCCATTTGTTCTATTTTGTCCCCTAGCTTATATACATAACTGAATGGGTGTTTCCACATGAGGCTACGTGGGCCAATCACATTAAAGGTCATCCTATTACATCACATAGCACAAGCCTGGTAACATGGTAGTCATGCATTGGTCGCCAGTATGAAAGTCTTGCTCACCCAATCAGCTATACCCATGATAGGGCTTCAACTCCTCCCTGGCATGTTCCAGCCAGTGCCATCTTAGATATCTCCCACAAGTTACTTTCATTTTCCCAGACATGAGGCATTTCTCATAAGCCTCCACTTACCAGGTCCCCACATGACTTCCACCCTTGCATTATAGCACACAGAAAGATAGACAGACAGACAGACACACAGACACACACACACACAAACACACACAACATGTACACACTCACACACACATACACCAAACAAACAAAGAAGCTTGCTATTGTAGCACAAAAAAAACAGATGAAACTAATGGAGGAAGAATGTGCCCACTAACAGGTCAATTACATTTGTGATACATTCAAATCATTATGAGTGAATCAGTGAGACAGATCTCACGTGATTTGTGAAAACTTGCATGAAGTTTAGTTGATGAAGAAAGTGCATAAAAATGGAGAAAGAGTAGTGTTTCTAGGACATGATCATTCACAGCATTCAGTTGCTTTCATGATGTTATTCAGTAGAAGTCTAGGAATTCAACATTTGGGTAACACTTACGGAAAACTCATAGCTTGTGTTTTCTATTAAATAATAAAGCATCATTCAACCTATTGGCTTAGGAAAAAGTCAGTTTGGTAGTTAATATGAACAGTGAGTGTAGTAATTAAAGATTTCATTCAAAGTCAAAACTGCTCTCAGCAGCTATAGGCTGGTACTGGAGGGGAGACTACCTGTTTCCTCTTCCTTCCATTACTGACTGGCTTCTGAGCCCTTCATCATCAAAGGAGTGGTGATAAGAAAGAGGCTACAGATAGGGAAAGGATCAGAAAAGATCTTGGATGACTAATTTACATAGATCTTCTACTCTAAAGTCTGGAAATGGTTCAAAATGGGATTACTTCTAACAGATGGGTGGTGGATTTCAGATAATTTTGTAATACTCGACATGTTTCCCTACAGTTTACTGGACATGGGATGATGAAAAAAAAAATCTTTTTGCCTGATAGTTTTTAAATTTTTCTTCATTCCTTCAGCATATTATTGGACCAACTTAGAGTCTTTCTACAGAGGCTTTTCCACCATTCTAGATAGGATACAATAACACTCCTGGGCAGGTTGCATAATAGCTCCATTAGAAAAAATGCATTTATTTAGTTATATATTTATTTGCTTATATAATAGTGTAAGTACATATGTGTCTATGTGTGTGTCACATGTGTGCTACAGCATCTACATGGAAGTCAGAGGAAAACTTGAGGGAGTTTGTTTTCTTCTTCTACCATGTGGGTCCCAGGGATCAAACTCAGGTCAAAACTTGGGCTTGGTGGTAAATCTTTTTGCTATTTTGTGAGGTATAGATTGCCCTTAGGAATGATAATAACTTTAGCTTCATGTTGATCACAGTTTTGTTTTTTTATTTTCCTCAATAGAAACCCTCTGCTCTACTGTCTTCTTTAGCAATTTGCCCATCTTTTTAGCTCTGTCTTCATTTTGACAAGTGTAGAAGCTTTTTCAGAAGTCTCCATCGCTGTATTGGAGTGAGTGGTAAGCCTCATAGCCACTCTCCAGTGGAGTGATGATTAACTTGCTTAGCTAATTGGTAGCTCTCTGCAGGGACAGTCTCTCTTTAATCATAAACTCCAGCCTTTCCAAACTCTACCCTCTTATACACTATGAAAGATATTCTGAAATTTGGTTTGAAGTCCTTGTTGAAACAGGATCTCTAATATCACAGTCAAGCTGAGGATGACTGAATTTATGATTCACCTGCTTCAACTTCCAAGGTGGTACAATTATAGGCAGACACCACCATATCTAATGATGTGGTACTGGGTATCAAGCACTCTACCAACTGAGCTGACTCTCCATCCTTATACATCCTTATATTCTTTCTGTTGTTGCTCTTGTTGTTGATGGTCACCTTATATAGTCCAGATTGGCCTCAAACTTGTAGTTCTCCTTCCTTTGCTTGCCAATTGCTAAGATTGCAGGCACATGCTATCACATCTGGTTAAAACAATGTGAAAACAAATGCACTTAAAAAATTGGCAGTTCTAAGGATAGAACCCAGGGCCTCACACATGCTAGGCAAATGCTGTAGCAATGAGCTAGATCTTAAAACTTTGCAATCTTATGTAACAGTTTCCACATATCATCTGTATCCAATGATCTTCCCTCTACTGAACTTACTGCAAGTTCCAGATGTCATTCCCAAAGGAAGTGGGGTGGGAGACACAGGGAATACCTTAGAATCCATTTGTCACAATGTGATGAACAATGAAAAGGCATCAGATCCATATGAATATGAGACTATGATTGTAGCTCTGTGTCTATGTAAGATTCTACAACTTTGGAGAAAACGTGGACAAAGATGCTGAGGTTTAAAACTGGTCATTTTAGGAGGAGATTATAAAACATATTACAATAACAAAGAAGAAATGAAAGAAGAAAAAAGTCATCATTTAAGAAAAAGCATGCAGGAACTGGAGAGATGGATTGGTACCTAAGATTACTTGCTCTTGAAAAAGGTCATAATTGGGCTCCTCTCTCCCTCCCACATCAAGCAGTTCACAACTGTCTGCACATCCAGATCCAGGAGATCAGATGTCCTCTTCTCCCTTCCTTGGGCACCAGCATGATCAAGTCATATTAACACATACACACAAGTTAAAACTAAATAAATAAATAAAAATCATTTATATAATCACATTTCTTTTCTTATGTAACATGTGAACCATTTACACATACATATGACATGTATGAAGAAATGTATAAATACTATGATAGCAAATGAAATAGAGATTTATCCTTTCATCTCATAAAAGGCTTCTTCAAAATTGGCTACGGGGCTTAAATTTTATTGTCGTTTAAGGATAAACTAAAAATAGGAACAACAACAAAAGCAAAATGTTAGCAACTAACATTTTTTATTAAATTATTGAAGATTTCAGGATCTTAAATTGTTTCCATGCTTGAGTGTAGCAATTTACCATCCAATCAGAATCCATGTGTGTTCATGTGTATGCACACATGTACATATATGTACACATACACACACATAGGCATACATGCACACACATGTACATACACATGCATACATGACTGTACTATAACAAGGCTATGTTTTCTTTAAGTTTTTTTTGCAGGATCAGAAAATGGACTTTGGTCAAGCGAGGTCAAGATGCTAAAAGCTGACCATACAGTACTGCTCTGGAGTTTCCCAGGAAAAATGACAAGTGAAACTGTAGAACAGATTTTCAACAGTTCAGAATGATTAAATAATCCCAATATGTTGAAGCCAATAACTATAGATAAGATCAAAAAAGATTTTATAACTTAATCATCTCTACATACTGCTTGTATTTCATAACAAAATGAAATCATCCATTCAGAATTTCAATGTGTTCAACTACAAACAGGAGAACAGAGCCAGTGAGGGGGGTTAGAGGGTAAAGGCAGCTGGTGTTCCTTTCCCAGGTCCCACAGGGGGAAGGGAAGAACTGTCTCCCACACATTGTTTTCTACCCTTTATAGGAAGTTGGCACCATAGCTAAAAGCACTTATTGCTCTCACAGAGAACTACAGTTCGATTCCCAGCACGCACATAGTGGCTCACAACTATCTGTAAATCCATTCTCAGGAAATCTGAAACCCTCTTCTTAACTTTGTGGGTACTAGGCAGGCATGTGATGCACATATGTATATGCAATCAAACACTAAAATGAATAAAAGATAAATGTTTTGACCTTCATACCCAAGCCCTGGCACATGCAACCCTCTCATTCACATATATGCACTCACACAATAAATTCAGCATACTTTCTCCCTCTGGCAGGATTGGACATTATTCATTGCCCACCCTTCTCAGCCCTAAGAAGACACACCTTTGCCCCTTATTAGTGTGCGTTTTAATTGGTTACCTCCATCAAAATGGCACTCTTCATCTAACTATCACCAATGATGCACACCCTGATGTGTTTATTAGAAATAGCCATTGCTAAATGGATGAATCTTTTAATTATTTTATAATGTATATGTCCTCAGTGGCTTCACCCACTTGTTCTCTGTATTACTTTCTGTTCTTCAGTACATGAGCACTTTGTAGCAGAAGGAATCTTACAAACAGAGCATCAGAGTTTCTAAAGTCTATGAAACCTCCTAGACTCAGGGGTCAGGAGTACTTGTCTTTACACATTTATTTTGGCCTCCAATTTAGATCTTCAGAATCACTTGGGAATTGTTAAAAAAAAAAAAGACCTTAATTTGGCTGGGTGTGGCTTTTAATCCTACCATTCAGAAGCAGAGGCAGGCAGATATCTGTGGGTTCAAGTTCAAGGCCAGCCTGGCTTACAAAAAGAAACCTTATCTCAAAAAAAAAAAAAAAAAAAAAAAACTCTCAACAGTAAAAAGAATGGTCCATGCTGACAAGTTTCTGGACTATTGTTTTACAAATTTGTACTTGAAATGTACTGTACAGGATCTTTTAATTTTGAACTAGGAAGGAAAAAAAGAATCAGTTTAGGATTTTTTTACAGGTTGTAAAAAAATGAGAATCATTGTTCAATTGAGAGACTATTTAATAATATTACATAAATATTACAATATTGTAAGTCAGAACTGTAGGTACTGACTTTAATTCATCTGAGATTGGGACAAAGGTCAATGTATTTCTTAACTTTGTTCTGTTTGATTTTTACGTGACCTAAAGAGTACAACTGAGTACTAAATACTTGTACTTTTACATTGGAATGAACTTGTCCCAAAGAGTATGTACATTGCTGAGTACCAGAAGTTGTGTTTGACTGATGCATAAAATACTTGTGAATCAGTGTATGAGCTTGACCTGTTTATAACTGAGAATTGCCTATGCAAACATGAGACACAACCATTACATAAATAGTATTGAGCTCAAGTCATTAGAATAAATTAATTCTATGCATTCAGATTGTATAATGTAGTATTCTCTATATTTTCCTAGTTTAATGTGTTAGAATACGTGAGTTTTTTGAGGCAAGATGTTTATAGATAGCTCAAACTGGATTAGTTTCCATGATCCTCCTGTCTCAGTTTCCCATGTGCTGGGATTACAGGCATGTACCACCACAGAGGAACTTTCTAACATGTTTCCCTGTTTTCCTTTCAATGTGTCTGCTGTGGAAAATTGTGGTTGAATGAGAACCTATTAAATTCATTGCTAACTAAGATGTCACGGGGCTATCTTAACATGCTGCCTTTTAATGATGTGAAAGGATTTTTATTTGTTTTCCTCTTTCCAGGAAAGAGCCTGTCATAAAATCAAGTCCACACATAAACTGCAATATCTGTTTAAGCATCTTGTATTTTCCATCTTGCTCCTGATCATTCCTTTTACTCTCTTCTTTCTCCCTCTCCTCTTTCTGTTTCTCATGTGTCATATAAATATACAAAGAGTACAAGAGCCAACATATTAATATCACTCACAAATTGTTAACAAACCTCAGATGTGCTTCTAATTTAAGACCTAACTGCAGTCCCCTTTTGGGTTGTTCCAGACACAGCTGCACACCATGCTAGTTACAATTTTCCCTGTGCAGAGATACAATTAAACACTGGCTTAAAGAAATGTGAACACAGTTTCCTCCCATTTTCCTCAAATATCATCTTCAGCATCTCATAGAATCCTTTCCATATTCATCACAGCATTCTAAAGTGTTACCCTTAAAGCCATTGCTATTTATGTGTGTAAGTAGGACCCAAATGCATTACTGGCCATCATGTAGAGGCACTATGCCAAGTCTTGAAGCATATGGGCTTGCTTTCTAGAATGTGATTTGCTTCTACACCAAGACGATTCATCATTGATACAGAGAACTGCTTATCAGTAAGGCCCTGGCTGTTTTAACACATCCCTGAGTGTAGATTATAAATTTATATTATCATAAATTATATAAAAAAGTGAACCTAAAAAAACACTGAGTAGAATGCTCAGGTCCACACCCTCACACTACTGAAGTCCATGTGTATAGTGATGTGCCTTTGTTTACAGAACTGATTATAACAGTGATTCTCAAACTTCCTAAAGCTGCAGCCCTTTAATACAGTTCCTCATGTTGTAGTTACCCTAAACCATAAAATTACTTCTGCTACTATTTCATAACTGTACTTTTGCCACTGTTATGAATCATAATCTAAGCATCTGATATGCAGGATATTTGATATGTGATCCACATGTTGAGAACCACAGGAGTACAATGAGGATGGGTTTCAAGCAATAGCTCTTTCTTTCATGTGAATGATTTTTTTTTTTACATCTTCATTTTGATTTGGGTTGCTTCTGCAAGATGCTTTGTAGCATGGTGGTTTGCATGGTTTATGGAAATTCACACCAAACAGACTACATAGTTTTATGAGACTCCAATGTTCATTAAATGCTTTTATAAGGTAACTAGACTTCAATTTTAAGTGTGTTCTTAAGTTATATCTTGGATAATATTATCTTTTTTAAAAACCTGTAGCTTTGAGGGTTAATATGTTAGAATAAATTTTCATAAAACCAGTGGGAATGAGGAACTATATTTTTTAGCCTTTCTAAGATCAACCTTCAGGTTTTTGTTTTCTGATTGATGAAAACAAGATCTTAAACTTTATGAGGTGATTGTTGTTGTTCATTTCAGGTAGTTAAGGACAATCTAAGATGGCATTTATATACTGTGACCTTTGAACATATGAAAATAAACAAGTTACAAAGTCCTTCTTGGTGTCTAAAATCTAGGGTGAGGAATGACATCACAGAGCTGTGGAGAAAGTGATCAAATGAAAGTGTGTTTACAAAATCCTCAGCATAGTCCCGGACCACTGCAATCCCTCAATATGAACTCACTAGAGTTAAAAATATCACATATTTTCTGCAGTTTCTCAGAAATCTAAAGGGAGACAGGTGTTCTAGAGGGAAGTATGAGATGACTTTGGCTGGCATCTCCTCTTTTCAGGGAACTTTCTGACTGATTTCAACTGAGAAAACTCTCTTGGACCAAGACTGAGAATTCAGGGATTCAAGAAAATAAATGTTAGCATTATAATAGAGAAATTAGATTTGGTTTTTTTTTTTTTTTTTGGCCGTCTGGCATGCTGATATCCTACTTATGATAAAACATAAGAGATGATTCTATTATACACTATCCCAGGCAATTAGAAGTGTCTTACACATTTAAAAACAAATTACATTTGTTGGCCTTCTAAGACAATGAATCCAAAACTTAAAAGTAAAAATTACAAAGCAGTCAATCTTTTGAAGAGAAGAAATGCACCAGCTTCGAATGAGTGATCTGTTGTCTTTGGAGATAGATTGTGGGTGGTGCAGAGTCTGGGAAGTTATCACACTCACTGAAACCTGTTTCCAGCTGCTCTTACTTTATTCATTTTTAAAAATTCATTTTCCCACTAGTCCCCTAAGCAATGTACACTGTGCCCATAACAATAGGATAAGAAGGGCAACAATACAGAAGGGTTTGACTAGCTTTTACAGATGGAACCAGAATGCATTTTAAACATAAGATAATTCATTTCCAATTTCTTATTTTCACTGTCTTTACTGAAAATAGATGTTAGAGACAGAAAGAGGTAAAAGAACTATAAAAAACAGAGCAGAGACAGAAAAATACCTCTACATAGAAAATTTTTTAACAGCCTGAAACTGCAAAATAATACCAAACTTGGAAAAGTCTAAAGCAAATATGTTTTAAATTTAGCCCTGGGAGATGTCTGTGGTGTAATCCACAAAGGAAGACTGAGAAACGAGCCATCTCCATTTAGATCCTCCTTGATGGAGCCTGTAATTTATACCGTCTCTAGTTAGATCTGAGAGAAGAATTACACCCGTTTTTCTTCAAAAGACATTTTAAAGCAGAAAGCTAAGCAGGTATACAAAGGATTTTAAATTAATAAAAATGTAATCGTCTTTCTTTGAAGTGGAATAACAACATCCATCCTAGGGCTATCTAATGCCACAAGCATTTATCTTAAGCGCACAACTTAAACAGTTTGTCTGGGGAGGACTGAACAGAAGTAAATATGTCAGGGCTGTCTGCCCCAATCCAGGTAATATCAGAGCGTCAGTATGATTTCCTGCATTCCCTTTGAGTTGATTCTTGAAGATGTGTGTAGTGAGTTTTGAAGGTATGTGTACTAAAGAATAAGAGAAGTGCACAATGTGCGTGATCACAAGGCTGAACCTGGAGGTTCATTAATACTAACAACCTGGTTTGATATCAAATTGGCACAGGCAATTTGATTATGTGAACACGGGCCAACAAAATTTTGCTATAAAAGGAAGCCTTAAGGCTGGGGAGGGGATGATTCGGATAGCTTCAGTACTGATCAAAGGCAAGACTGAGATCAGGGTAAGATATTCCCATCTAATTATCAAAGTCCAGTGATGCTGAATGAACAGTTGGCCTCGAAATTGTAATCTCTTTGGTTTTTGAGAATAAAGATCCAATGAAGGTAGCGGTCAAAATTTTCATACAGTTAGTATGCAAATGAGCTCCCAAAATTATCGATACATAGTCCGGAGTGGTTTTCACTCAAAATATCTCCCCATCAGAAGTTGCAGTTATTATTCAAATAGGATTCTTTTACCCCTCTCCCCCTTTTTGAGACAAGACTTTATGTAGGCCAGTCTGTATAGCTGAAGGTGGCCTTTGACCTCTGGCTCTCCTGCAGGTACTTTCCAAGTGCTGGGGTTACAGGTATGCACAACCACACCTATCTATGGTTTAGAAACTGTCTGTAAAAGGGTGTTTTCCCAGTATGCAGTGAGTTAAATACATATTTGGAGGAAAATTTTGAATCAAATTCATCAATGAAAAGATTGTATATTTATGCTGATGTACCTTGGGCCCAGGAATAGCTACAAGATTGAATTTTACTTTTATTTATTTATTTATTTTAAAGTTTTTTTTTTTTTTTTTTTTTTAAGACAAGATATCTTATATCCTTATATCCCAGGCTGGCTTCAAACTTTCAAACTCCCCATCCTTTCGCTTCCTTGGTGCTGAGATAATACATGTGCCCTACAGCACCTGGCTTGCTACAGCATTTCTAAAGAAGAGGTCTAACTATAAGACCTATGAGAAAAGGAATCTCTTTTGAGGTCATGGCATCACTGTTTTCAATATGTGTATTGGTGTTTGCTTTGGAATTAGTCTGGAAAAGGCTGATAAGAGACTGACCTCAAAGCAACAGCCTGATGTGTTTTCTCTCTGTGCCTTCAAAATAGATTCACCGTTCAATTTAACCACTTGAAAACTTGGGTAGTCTCATAGGGTGTAGCATGGTGTTACATCTAAATAAAACACCAGTATTTAATAACTGAGAGGGTAGAACACTGAACTTTCACAGTAGCTTCTATTATTGAATTCTGGCTTGACTTTACAATAACTAAAAGCATTTTGGCCAATTTATACATTATTAAAAATTCATGCGATTTTTTTTTCATAGCCACTCCAGTAAAATGTATCAACTGCAATATATATTCACCACATTTACCTTCCCTGCTGGGACATAAGAAAGGAACCAGTGAAGACTAGGGGACTGAACAGCAAAAGGATGTCATATTGCAGACATAATCAGGAATTTCTTGGCTGTGTCTTCCCACTTCCTTATTTTCATTTCTAGATTAAAATGGTAAACAATACATTCTACTTCCTCTTTTTCTCTTAAAACCTAGTTAGAGTGCTGTTTTGTTTGAGGCCAGTCAAATAGTACCTTTCATTTAAAAGTTTATCTGACCTCAATGTAGGTGGCTAAATTATTATCCATCTGGGTTGCCCGAGGCACATCAATGAAAGTGGTCATTTCAGGACCACTCTGTTATCCAATGACAACATAATTTTGGTAGTTTCCCCAAATTTGGTAGTTGCTCAGTGTAAAGGGCACATTTATAGTTTGTTGGTGTATTAGTTTCTTTTCTATTATTATGAAAAACTACCATTGCAACTCATTAAAGAAAAAGTTTAGTTAAGCTTAACTTTCCAGAGGGTTAGAGTACATGATACTGAAATGAAGCATGGTGACAGGAACAGGTGACAATTCGCATCTCAAACTGTAAACAGGAGGCAGAAAGCACATTGGAAATGGCAGGATTCTTTAGAAAGTTCAAGCTCACCATCAGTGACACACCTCTTCCAACAGGCCATACCTCCTGATCCTTTCCAAACAGTTCCACCAACTGGGGAACAGGTATTCAAATATATGAGCCTCATTCAAACTACCACAGTTTTTATTCATCCAATAAAGACAAGACAAAAAAAATCCCCCCAAAAATTACTTGGAACAATAATCATATAATCATGTGAATTTTATTTATAACCATGAAAGAAAAGCAAAATTTCAAAAATTCCATAAATAGTTAAGGATCAAGCAAAACATGATTTTCCATTGATGAATCCTGAAGATTAAGTCTCTGTCATGGAAGTCTTAATAATAGATCTGGAATTATTTAAAGTCTGGACAGGGAAGTATGATCATATTCCACTAATTTGTTTTTTTGACTTTAATGTTTTTTGTAGGTGTGTAAATATATATTTTATGTGCATATACATTGTGTGCATTACTCTATAATTACATACATAGCCACAAGATGCCCTGGTGCACAGTTCTAAAGGCCTTATCAAGGAACAAACTACTGCTAGCATAGGCCCTAGAATTCATACCATCTGCATAAGAAACCAATGTGCAGGTATTCACAGCATGAACTTTAGCAACAAAAACGTTGCTACTAACACTAGGATAAATCATAGGTTTAGGCTGATAGGTTTTTTTTTTTCACCACTATCAATTGGCAATTTAATCACAACATTTCTTACATGGAGAATCAAAAGTAATAGCAACAAAACTACAACTGGATTTTGAATTCACAAGAAAGATGTTTGGTAAGGTAAACAAAGTTCAATTTCCAGAGTGAGGAGTATCAAGACTTTATAAATCTCCCGAAATGAAGTTCAATTACTACATCATTAGAAAAATAGAATCATAGAATGAACGGCGCCTGATAAGCATTGCCAACACTTGACCGGTATGTTTATCTCTTTCCTCTTTTGTTTCCAGCTGGAGGTCTCTTCAACTGAAAGAGTTGTCCGCCTGTTCCAAACCCCACAGAGGCAGAACTGGACACCCCAACTGTCAAACCAGCTGATGCTGTGATGCCAGGATTGCTGAAGTTAAACCCAGACGTACTTGAGCTGCCAAAGCCTGCACTAAGACTTCCTGAGGGTTTATCTGTTGTTCCAAATCCAAATGTGGAGGCCCCTGTGGTGCTGGATCCGAAACCAGAGCTAGCTCCAAATCCTCCAAGGTTTGAAGAACCTAAGCCACTTGATTTCCAGCCAGTGCCAATACCTGAGCCGAATGACATTCCAAAACTAATTCCCAGAGATGGCTGTGGCCCTGTAGCAGGCTGTTGCTGTTGTGTAAGTGTTGCAGCCATGGTAACGGCTGTTGCATTTGGCTCAGTGCTGAAAGGAGTGGGTCCAGTAGCAACTGTGGGTGCATTCCTCCACTTCTTGGCTTCTGTTCTCCTGGCTTCAAACACATCTACAGCATCACCCAAAAACATTTTTTTCTGTAGCTGAGATACTGTTCTTTAAGCACCTTGACACTTTCTTGAATAGACTGAAGTTGTGCCGCTAAAGCTACAAATGTTTGATAAAATTTTCTGCATAGCCATCGATAAATCTTGAGGAGTTATATGTGAACTGTTTGCTTGAGTGGCAAGATGGCTTTCTAGTTCTTCAATCTGCTGCCTGTACTGCTGAACCAAGATTCTGAAGTAGTCAGCAGGAGCTGTGTTTTCATGTTGGAGTCCCGGTGGTGTTTTCTGGGTTCTTAAAGCTATTTTAGCATTCTTTAACTCCTGAGCAGTTTCTAACTTCAGTTTGTCGATGTTGAGGGTATTCCTCTACAGCCCACTGGCAGCCAACGACAGAAGCTGCTTCAGAGTCTTGATATCTTTTGGACTTTAAGCATTGCTTTGGAAGGCATTCAACTAATTTCTTCTTGGACTTGTCTTTGTTCCTTGACAAATTTTTGGAGATTTTCAGCATCCTGACAGATGACAGCAGGCAGATCTTCATCTTTTGGTGCTTTACTGTCCTCTGGCCTTGTTCCCGTTTTATCACTCTTTTTATCTGATGAGGTACTAAAATCTACACCACTTAGGCTTTGATTGCCTACAGTTGAAGCAGGTGCTGTAGTTCCCAAAGACAAGCTTTAAAGCATTTTGTCCGAGACCTGATGTTGCTGTGTTTGCATTCTGGGAAAGTGAACCTCCCAAATCAGCCAAGGCTGCCCCTAAAGAAAGCCCCGCTGATGATGTTGTAGTTGTGGCCACTGTTGTTCCCAAGTTATTCAGAGTCAATAAATCCTGTGGATGCTGCTGGAGTTGATGTCAGAGCAGAAGAGAGAGTGAGACCACCAGCTGAGGTAGCAGTGGCCAGCAGGGCAAATGGTGTGGCAGATGCTGCAGATTTGCTGAATCCTAAACTAAAGCCTGTTGTAGATGCGGGTGTAGTAGCTGCTGTCTCTGCACTTGCTCCTCCTAGACTGAACCCGGTGGCAGGCTTGACTCCAAAGAGTCCTTTTCCAAAGCCACAGGCAGAAGCAGATGTGGATTATGGGGTTGCTGTGCTTCCAAGAGTTCCGAAGTTGAGCCCCACAGAAGGTGTGCTAGACATACCGGTCTCAAAGGGGAATCCGCTGCTGCCTGTGCTGATCCCCCCTCCGGGGGGCCACAGTGGTGGAGCCCAGAGTTCCGGACCCAAAGGAGAACCCGGTGGACATGGCAGCCCTAGACGCGAAGCTGTCAGCAAGGGTAGAGGCTTGGGATGCTTCTGTCCTCTCACTGCCGAGGAGGGAATGTGCCACATTGCTGTTTAGCGGCCGACTTTAATGGTTTTTACTTAGAGATTATCCATTAATCTGTTCCCAGGAGAAAGAACCTTTTTGTAAATCTCTAAATGTTCCTTAAAATGGAAACATTAAAAAAAAAAAGAACCTAATACTGTTTGTGGAGATTTAAACATTTTCTAGGTAGTTTGCTTGATTTTAAAATGACATGCTTCAGCACTCTTAGCTTTATGGTGAGGATGAGGAGCTGCCAAACATCTGCACTTATCAAGTACCCCTCAGGTCATATCAATGGCCTTCAACTTTTGAGCACATACAACAAGAGCCTGGAATGCATATCCACATATGAACAATTATATGGGTTTACACTTAGCATAGAAATGTGTCTCCTTAACATGAACTTTTATTTCAGTGGGAACATCAAATGGTAATGTTTTTCCTCCAAACAGTTCCATAGAAGGCATATACATCTAGTTTAAAATCTGGAAGATTTTTGCTCACCTGTCTTACCTGCTTTCCATGTACCTGCCAGCTTAAAGAACTTCACTTGTCTTCACCTTGGTAATCCTCTTAACAATGTGTGAAGTAGTTATTATCCTCTCCTTGTTAATATAAGGGAGCAGTACAAGAACATTCAAACTGCCTGGCTCAAGGTTGCAAAGCCAGGAAGTTGAAGAGTTGGCACTTTGAATCTAGGGATTGAGTCCAGAGTCTGGACATTTGTTCATATGTTACGCAGTCCTGTGAGACTGCATGTCTTATCACTCATAGCTCAAAGCCTCAAATGAGCAAATGAGGGCAGTATCCCTTCTCTTCGTATAATTGCAAATGAATATATTTTATAAAATGGAATGGCAGGGGAGAAGAGGGACTAAAGGGTGGTTTAAGTAACATTGAGTATTTGAAAAGTCAAATTTAAATCTACTATTTTATAAGTAGTTGGTTAATAGATTTCTAAATAAATATACTTAGCAGAGGAGCTATTTGTAATTGATGACTTCTTGGGGAAGAGGATGAATCAGTATTGGTAAGAATGTAGCCCTTGGTATGTTGACCATATTCCAGTAGATTCTCCCACATGTAAATTGGCAGCTCAAAATGGGCTGTGAGTTATAAAAATAAAACAAAGAGAACACAAACTGGAAGAGACAAACATATTTTAATTCCCTGTCTTAAACACATTTTATAATCATTAATAAAAAGTGACTAATATTTAATGTTCCTTTCAAGAGTAAGTCTTGTAAGGGACGTGTTGGAGGGAGTAGTAGGTGGTAAATATAATAAAATACACTACACATGAAATTCTCAAAAAATTAATAAAATATATATGTATTCAAAAATTTAAAACAAGTAATTTTTAATACTGGTGACAACTATGATGAACATGAAGGAAGTAAGGGGTAGAAAATTCTGAGCAGAATTAATATTTTTGACAAAGTATTTGAAAAACTTACTGAGTTGATATTTGAGCAGCAGCCTGAGAGCATAAAAAGATAACCAGGTGTAAAAATCTGGGGAGGAAAATTCTAGATATAAGGAAGAGGAAGTATAAGTAATAATTTGATTTTCTTCTTGTTAATGTAGTTCTGTCTAACAGTGAAGAAAACAGGGGAGCATAATCTTACATTATTTATTTTAAATTCACAATTTTAATTTGTATTAAGAATGGAGCATGGAATGCAAGAAGTAAAATCAAATAATTATTTGAAGGTTGAATCATTGCCAAGTTTTATAAGTGGGTTGTATGTAGAAAAGAAGAATAAAGAAGATTATTAAGTTAAAGCACCTGGCTGAATAAAGACACATTAAATTGACTGGATAAGACGAATGATGAGCTTGAAGACTCAGGGGTTGATCGCTATTGCTTTGGAGAGAGTGCGTGCAGTACAGAGCAGTGAAATTGGACAGGAACTAGAAAGAATGAGATAATATATATATTAATACACACACACACACACACACACACACACACACACACATATATATTGGGCCTGGTCTACCAGACATGTGACATAACTATGGGACAAATATGAGAAAGTGATGATGAAGAGCATAAAAGGCATTATTTGGAAATCAGATCCTTGCATAAGTAAGATAAGAGAGATAGACTGTAGGTAATGGTTGCCTGGCCTAAGGACTTCTAGCATAATAGGAGAACGTTTGTTCACAGACAAAGTAACAATGGAGTTTTCAAAGTAACACAGCACAGACTTTAAAAATAACTTTGATTGCCAAGTGACAGGATTGCCAGTAATGCAACCATCTCCAAAGGAGATTCTTTGATGCTCATCCTCTACTTGGAGTAGAATAGGAGGTGCTATCAGGAGCTGACATGTCTCAATATTCAATTTCTTAAGTTAAGAAAACTTCTTTGAATGCCAAATTCTACAGATCTCTTGAGGTTTTTGAAGACCACCTATCTATCTCCATATATTTGGGTAAGCAAATGTTGCTTGTCTCTTAGCAGCTTGATTTCCGTGGTTAAAACATCTGTGATAAACTATGCTAGTACCTAACCAAATGACATATTTGAATGACTATTACTTTGCATTTCTCAATTATCCTAAACAGTTTGTGTCAGTTGCTATCAATGGGCTAAAACTTCACATTTCATTTTTCAGCATTACCTGGGTACAATACCTTAAAAAGGGTTAACCTTAATTTTGTATCAACTATAGCCACAATGCTGTCTGAAAAGGACAAAACTTGGAAGCAGGTAAGTTGACAGCCTAGCTCTGCCAAGACAGGGTAGGCAAATCATAATTCCTGCTTTACAATTAATGTTTGTCAGAGATACTGGGCCAAGAGGCTGACGAAAGATGTTCTAATGTATGGAGAGAAATTAGGGACTGTCGACTGTCCAAGCAGCCAGTTGTCTGTCATTTCTTAGTTTTGGAAGCTGCTGGCTCTGCATTTCCTGTATTATCAGATATATTTATCTTTCTCAGGTCCCTGATGTGGTTGAAGACTAGATAGTTATAGTGTCACAGTTAAATTTTAAGTTGTTTAGGAATTAAAAGGATGTTCTAGGTCTATGAAGATGTTTTTAAGTTGGTAATGCAAGTTAGGATAGAAAACGAGTTAGGTATAGAACTTTAAACTCATGGAGATAAATAGATAATAGAATATTTTAATATCAGTTGCCAAATATATGTGGACTTGACATTGGAATGTATGTTATACCTTGTAATTTTCATAAATGTGACCCAACTATTCAAAAACGAATTATGAATTCTGGGAGAAATTATGATGGCAGTGTTAATGGAAGGACCAAGTTAAGACAGGCAATCATGCTGTCAGTGACTAGAAAGTGACCTGGACAAGAGCGAGTGACACAGCTAGGTGAGTATTGAAGAACAGAGACTTACAGTGTGAGCCCTAAAAGAACAAGGCTACCTTGCAGGGGGTGGTACCACGTGATGACAAAAAGAATGTAGTTTCTAATATATATTAAAAATGGCTTGTGGTAAAAATAAACAATGTATGGTAGAGTCAAAGGACACATTTGTGCATTAAGGAGTATACAGAAAATGGTAAAGGGAAATCTCTGAAAGAAAGCATCATTAATGTGCAATACTGGTCCAATGTTTAGCATGTATAGTTGTTATCATAACAATATGGCCAGTTAAATATTTATTGTCTCATTAATATTAGAGCGATAAAGCTTATGGAGGTTGAGAACATTTTCTAGATTGTCACAAGCTTATAATAGAAAGTCGAAAGAAAGTTTAACTTGAACCTGGATTTAGCTGATTGTAGAACCTGAACTTCTTTCACTGTATTATCGCTAATTCCTTCAACTTACCTATGTGCAATAAAAAATGTGTTTAGATAATGAGAAGATGCTAGGATGAAACACTACAAAATATTATCTGCCCTAATCATATATTCTAAGAAAACATATATCAGTGTTGATCAAAAAACTGAAATGCACGGAAAGCAAAAAAAAAAAAAGCAAGAGAGGAATCTCCAGCATCCAGCACTAGTTGTGAATACATGTACAACTTTCCACAGACATACGTAGAGACAACTGGCTAAAAGTTAGTGTTTTGACGTTGAATGGATTTCCCATATAATATGTACAACAGTAGAGTGTCTAGGGGAGAAACCACTGTGGTCTTCAGACAACAGGAAGGTCCCACTGAAGATGAAGGGTGGAGACGACCCAGAGTGACAGGGACCAAGAAGGGGTTTCAAGTAGACGTGAGACGACTGAGTAAAAACCGAAATGCTGAAAGCATTTTTTTTTTCTCAAAAACAAAACAAGAACCCAAACTCGTGTCTTTAGCTGCCTCTACTTTGCCTCATTTCAGTATTGCTGTAAAGGAGACTTTGATGTGAGAACAGAGTATTGAAGGGGAATGGGATCTTGAATTATATGTGACAGGTATTGAGTTTGGGCTCCCAGAGAACTGTGAAGGTAGGGCAAAATATGTTCCTGACTATGATTATGCATAGAGTTTAAAAAAATTATTCTACTCTCTCTCTCCTTAAACTAAATGCTTGTATCATCTCAAGACCTTTGCCAGTGATTTCCCACCAACCCTCTACTTTTTGAGCGACTCTTCACTTTAATCAAACTGGTCCCCTATTCTACAAGCATCTGGTCCGGCACTTTGTTTGGGTATTTTGCAGAGGTAGCTGTTGTGCCTAGAAGGTCTTCATTTCTCAGACATTTCTTCCTCAAAGACTTCACTGGAGAATCTTCTTTTAGCTGCTTTCCCAGATCAGCTTTTAGCCTGCGGAATCAGTTTTAAGCTGTGCAATGTTTATAGGCCTGTCATTGTGGGTCTTATTTGCTCTGATAGTTTTCTCTATGTTCCTTTTGTCTTCCTTGGGGGTTCAAAAGACCTGGCCTCAAGTTCTTTAGTGTTTTTCAATGTAATTAATGGACAGTTTTGAAAACATGAGAATATAAAGAAGCATCTTTGAACTCAGCTTTGTTTCTTTCGGTGAGGTTATCTTTAGTTTTACATAACTAACAATAAGGAGTTTGTCCAATGGAACCATCATTTAAATTTTTCTTAAGTTTGGTCATTAAATATGATTTTAAAAAATTTTCTACAATAAAGTTTTATTGTGGTTTGGCAAAATATATTGTTATGAACGTTATCTTTATTGGAAAATCCAATGGAAACTTCAATGAGTCTTATCGTGGATATTAATAACTCCTTACAGATATTTATTATTCCTTATTTCCTTTCTTTTAGTTCAAGATAAATAAAAAGTGATACACTCTTTCTTTATTTATACCTTCATTAGAAAGATGATAGTTTCCAAGCTGAGGTATTTTAAGGATCATTTAACTCGATATTGCGTTTAATTCACAATTCTATCTCTGTGTTGTAGGATGCCAGTGCTCTCAGACATTGTCTCCTCAGTTAGCTCTCAACCTAATAAAATTGTTTCTGAAGTTTATCTCTACACTCTTCATCTTTCAACACTTCCCTTCTTGCTTCTTTTCTAGACCAAATTTACTAATGCATTTTAATGGAAGGATGGCAACTTCTAAAAATAGTGTCTTTCTCTGTGTATATATGATACATATATATGATTGATACATATATATAATATATACTCATATCAAATACATGTATATATTTACACACACATAAATATCATATATACCTATATGTGTATGCATGTAGATATACATATATGGATATGCATACATGGATATGCATATATGTATATGTATAGATGTATATATACATACATACACAAACATACACAGAGACAGCAGGGAGACACTTAAATTTTTGTAAGTTATAACAATTAAGTGATTAAGGCAGCACATTAGCAAGATAAATTGTTATTAGAGGGAGCATGTATTAGAGGGAGGATGCTCGTGAAGTAATTCATGCTCTGGATGATTAGGTTATGCCGCATGACAGTTACAGAAGAATAGGAGAAAAAGAAGTGGACTTAGACACTCTAGATGAAAGCAAGGACAAGATGCTGATTGAGTAGGCATCCCGAGGAAGGAGCTGATGATCTCTTTTATATTAGATAGCATTGGGTTAGCATTTGCCATAACAAGAACATGAACTGTACAGGAAGGCAGCCAAGGCCCTACATATCACACTCTGTGATGATGGTGGCCATGTTGTGAATTTTCCTTTCCTTTCCAGAGGTTCTTCTTCTTCTTTTTTAAGGATAATGTCCAAATTCTTTTCTATATTGTAGTAGTAAAGAATAAATCTAAACTTGTAGTGTTTAAGCACAATGTTATAAAGACCTATTTTCAAGAGTGATTAAACAATGACTGTACAAGTTTGTGGATATTTGAATCTGAAGGAAACATTTGCAGAAATGCAATGTCATAGCCTGTTTACATAAGTGCATAGATACAATATGAGTACATAATAATTTTATTTACTCATATGTGCACACATAATATATATTTTACATATTCCCACAAGTTTATTTAAGACATATTTGATTTGTTATATATTAAGAATTATTTTAGGTGGGTGGTGATGATGCATGCCTTTCCTTCCAGCATTCGGGAGGCAGGAAAGGCAGATCTCTGATTTCTAGTCCAGCCTAGCCTACAGAGTGAGTTCTAGGACAGCCAAGGCTACACAGAGAAACCTTGTCTCAAAAAACAAAAATAATCCACTAAGTAGATTATTGTCAGTTTATTGGTTAAAATTGATTGATTAATGATTATTGTTAGTTTAAATGATACTTTCTGAAGGTCACAACAGTTATTAAATGAAAGAGCTTGACTTTGAATCTGGGTTATCAGCTTTAGAGTTCAAATTCAATTTCTTGCTTTTCTGTTTTTTATCATTAATTTTGTGTATTAATATTCAGGTAATGAGACAATTAAACCTTCACAGTTTAGTTGTCTGAAAACTATATGTTACAGAATGTATTGGATGAATATTAATTAAATTAGTAGACTAAACAGGGTCTTCCAACACATAATTCAGTTATGAGTTGGGTATCACTAAATACTGTGCTGACACAGACAAGTGAATAATATCCTTTTTCATGTACAATTTCTATGTCAGTTCAATGAAAAATCATGAGAGTAGAGCCACAAAACTTAGGGATATTAATTAGTAGCTAGAAATTAAAGTTTATCACATACATAAACACATTAAATTCATAGTCAGGTTAGAAACATGCTGATCTTATCAAATTATTTGTAAATACATTATTATGTGATTTACAGTTCATCTTTTGCCTACCTGGGGTAATAATAACTTGAGGGAGAAATAAGAGGTGGGAAGGTACAGCAGCATGTTTGCAGGGAGCCTTACCAGGAAATGAAAAGACCATAATTTAATCATCTTCTGACTCTTTCTCCTTAGCTCTCATGGACTCCTGGAAGTTTCTGTCTATCATTTAGGCCTCCCACTCAGTCAGATTACCTAGTTGAAAGTCCATTGGATCCCAGTGATCCAAGGAAATACATGCTACTTACATCATAGGCTGAGGAAATGGACTCATTAATGGGTCGAGTGCCCAGAGTGCCCACCCATGGGTGACTCATATTAAAGAAAAACCACATTCTTGATTCGTTTACTTGATGTTGGTTAAGATTTGAAAGCTCATCAGATGACTCAGGACATGAAAATACAGAAGGACTGATTCTGAAGACATATATACTGACTGATGTGTTTTAGTGAGCCCAATATAGCATTTGAATGCACAGAAACACATTCCATTGAGTGTGGAGAAAGATTGTTTGGCTAGATATTTATAAGAAATGTTCTTCCTCTCTAGTCTCCCCCCAAAACACAAACAAATCCACATACTGTGTTGTGTGCATAGGTTTGCTGAGTAGAAAAATACATTTGTTTAAGAGTAATCATTTCAATTAGTGTGTATTAATTATACAAAATATTTGGTTTCTAATGTATGGAGAGAAAATGGGAACTGTCCAGGCAGCCACTGGTATGTCATTTCTTAGTTTTGGAAGCTGCAGGCCCTGCACTTCCTATATAATCATATATATTTATCCCTCTCAGGTCTCTGAGGTGGTTGAAGAATAGAGAGCTAGAGTCTCATAGTTAAATTTTGAGTTGTTTAGGAATCAAGAGGGTGTTCTGGATCTAAGAAGATATTTTTAAAATTGTGAGGCAAGTTTGTATGAAAGCTGAGTTAGATATAGAACTTTAAACTCATGGAGATGGTTAGATAGTAGAATGTTAAAGTCAGGTGCCAAATACATATGGACTGGACATTGGGAATGTATGCTAAGCCATATAACTCTCATAAGTGTGGCCTATTTATTTCTGTTGTTTTGTATTGTATTTAGAGTTATAAGAGAAAGAACCATTTGTTGGACTGAAAGGGAGAGCTGTTGGGGGAAAAAAGAAATACCTTAAACTAAAAAAAAAGGGAAGAGGATGGGAGGTTGAGGGGGAGGAGGGTGGAAGGGTGGGACTGGAGGGGGGAGTAGGGAGGGGATTGTGATTGAGATGTAACTTGAAGAAATAAAAAATAAATTATTAAAAAATATTGGGTTTCATTATTTTATGTTACACATACACATCTATAATGTATACTCTGCTAATATTCACGTCCATCTATTGATCTGTGTCTATTCTCTTTTCTTATTGGTAGTCCCTCTTCCTCTTTCTAAATTCTTGTCTAGATTCCTCTCGATTTTTGTGGAAAATAGCTGTAGATGATGTAAAAACACACTTGCATTCTAACCTTCAATTTTACCTGGATGATGTTGATGTACATTTGTAACTCCCTTGTTCTAATCGAGCATAACACCATGTCTCATACTTCCCTGACTGTTTGTAAATTACAGAACCAATGGCTAGTCCAAGAAAGTCTTCCTTTTTCTAAATATTCCATACTATTGTTTGAATATTAAATGTCCCACAAAGACCCATATATTAAAAGCTTGACATTTAGACTGGTACTATTGGAAGTTAGTGAAAACCTTTAAGAGGTAGAGCCTGGAGGGGCATCTTTGGGTCATTGAAGAAATGGCTTCAAAGGAAATTGTGGAGCCTTGATCTCTCCTCTCCCCTCTTTCTCCCCTTCCCTCCCTCCCCTCTCCTCCTCTCCCTACTTTCTCTCCTCCCCTCTCCTCCTTTCTTTCTTCTCTAAATTCTTCTTTGTTCCTCTTCCTTCTTCCCTCTTTCTCCTCTCTCCTCTCCCCTTCCGTTTTATCTTCCTTTCCTCCCTTTCTTATCTGTTCTCCCTCTCTCCTTTTCTCTTTCCTATCTCTTACTTCTTGGCCAGGTATGAGGAGATCAATTTTACTCTACAATGCTCTCTAATCTAATTAATCACAGGCTCAAACTCCAACATGCTGAGCCCAAACTACAGTTTCTCTTTTATAAATTGCTTAGCACAAGTATTTGTTATAGTGGTGAAATTTGAGTGGTACACACTCTTCTTTTGATTTTTACAAACTGATGAAGAGTACATTATAATAAATGTTAGAGGAAAATTAGATGTCTGCATGTGGTAGAATTATCTAGTGCCTACTTTTAAATTTTAAGGATGAAGTATTAATAATGCAATTAGCTTTTCACATTGATTATTATCTTTATACTCATAATTAATTGGAGTTATTAATTAAAAATAAGACTTACCCACAGTAATATAGTTGTTTTTTTTTTTAACTAGAACACTGAACTGGGGTCATTACTCATTGACTCTTCAGGAAGTACTATGACATATTTTCTAGCAGCATGGAAGCAGACATCAGATAACCATGACGACAGTGATGAATATTAGTATAATATCACTGATGCCAGGGCTCTCACAAGATTTATTGTGATGAAGTCAGACAACTGTCCTAGGTGATAGAGGTCATTATTATTTTCATTCCATAAACAGGGAAATGGACCAGGGCAGATAAATTTTCCCCAGCATCACACAGTGAGGAAAAGACAGCTGTGACTTTGACCTGGGTCATCTGAAATCAGACTTTGGACTGTTCCCATTCTACTATATTTCATTCCTCAAAACAATGAGAGAGAAAGAGAGAGAGAGAGAGAGAGAGAGAGAGAGAGAGAGAGAGAGAGAGAATGAATCATTGGATTTTTTTTCTCCTGGCTCCAGAGCTGAAGTTGTAAAGGAGAGAGGCCTCTCAGGCAGGACAAAACCAGGAGATAATAAAAATCATTGACAAGATTTTAGAGCATGTGCTTCACACCAGCTATTGTTATAAGAACTTTGCACATATTGGTTCTTTTAATGCTAAAGCAACCCTCATCCCTAGGAGACATCATTCACTACTTCATCCCATAGGCACCACTGAACACTTGCCTGCTTGTGTCACTGCAACGAGTTAGGGTGTGTGAACCCAGGGCCTCTGATTTCAGGAGTTTTGGCATAATTGCTTTTGCTTGCCTCTTTCACAAGCTGTCATTAGATACACTTTGGAGAGATCTCTGGCATCATGGTAGTGAAGGCCATTCAGGTAGATTACAAAAAAAAAAGTATCAGTGGACTGCGTTAAAAATCAAGAGGGAGAGAGAGGACTAGTAAGGCAGAAGAGGTAGATTGGTCCTATTAGGCACATGGCAGGATTCTGGTTTGTAAGGAAACTGGGCAGAACCAGCTAGCATATTTCCACAAATACAACAGAATAAAGAGGTGAGACTTACCTAACTGCAGGGAGGGAAATATGAGGTTGTGTCCTATAAGCAAACAAAATAAAACAGTCCAAGTGTCTATGTACTAATTTTAGGGATAAATCACAATGGGATGACTAGCTTACATTTACTCTGGAGTGAGACAGAGTGGCGTAGTCAAGAGCAGGGCTCTCAGCATCCGTAGTCTATCTGTAGTGATCCAGAGGAAAGGACGGCTTTCTAGTGTGTTTTTATAAGCAGTTGCTCATTCCCTCTTTAATTTGGCATGAATTAGACAAGTTATAAGTATTGATGGAAGGAAAAGCTTCACTAACAATATGTTAATTCACTAAGATAAAGTTGAATTCATATTCAAGGGCAAGGATGAAGTGGTGTGTGTTAAGAGACATGAGACAGCTGTGAGGTTGGGTGTCCAACACTCATTCTAGATGTTACTCCCAGGACATTTTACTGGATCCACTAAGGTTTATTAACGCTCTCTGAAATATGATGCTATTCCAAGATATTATGCACTGGAGCTAGATTTTATTCTTATTTAGTTCAGTATTTTCTCTGTGGAGTGAGTTATTCATACGCCCTGGTTTGTATCACATAGTCAACAGTGATCTAAAAAGTTCCTTCTGTCTTACTTCCTTGTTTTTCTAATTCACTTGTATGCTGTCTCCATTTCCATAGCCCTGCATGACAAATACTGTCATTTTAATGTGTTTTCCTTTTATTTGTTCAGTAGATGCGCATTATGGCTATGTATGTGTTTGTTATAATTTATACTTATGTTATTATTTTAGGGTGCTATATTTCTTTCATTTTTAAATCCCTTGGTAGTGTGTGTTTTAAACATGCATACATGGTTAGTCTTTTGTTTCCAACTGTGGCACAGTATCTCATTGTGTGCTTCTGGCAGGGTGGACTCTGTACTGTGAATAATATATTACATTATATTATATTATTTGGACCAAATCTCCCAGTCTGTGGGACAAAAAAGCTTAGGTAGAACAGCTATCAAGAGAAAGAATGCTCACTTGTAGTCATTTGGTTGCAAGTTGCTTAACTGTTGTCCCGAATGATATGATTCATGTGTTTATGAGGATTATATACTTCTTGAATTCTTACTCATTTGTAGGTCTCTACTAACTATCTCAATACAAAGAAAATGTTTAGTGTAAGTTTCTTGAATAAATAAGTAGGGACAGAAGTCCAGTTAATGCAAAAAGAAATCAGCATGATTAAATATAAACGAGACCCATGAAGCTTAATTTACTTCAGTTTGCCAGTGAGGAAGAGAAAAACACTATTCAAAAGTTGCCAGAGTTTCGGGACTCTGTGTCCTGTCTTTGAACTGATGTTTCCTCAGAGGAGTGGAAGTGATTTCTATTATACTGAGTAAAAAGGACATGCTCCGTGGAGCTTCCCATAATTGTTCCAAGAGCAAACTGTACTTCCAACACCACTTCTCCCAGAAATCAACACTGTTTCCTCTCTCACTCTACCTTCCGGTTAAAAAAAAAAGAAAAAGAAAAGAAAGTTCCTGTTTGTGATGATCCAGGGTTGGGTTCTCCGTGGGAATATTCACAAAGAATTGACATCCTCTGCAGACAATGTCACAGTGTCACAGGGCACGTTTTACCTTCCACATTGGGTCCACATGTGGTATGTGTGCAGCCTGGGATATCCATCAGGAGATGACAGACTTATGGCAACACTGTGGGTTAATGCCAAACCGAAGGAGAGATGTTCATGGGTGGCTACTTACAAATAACATGATGCAGGGTTCTGGTCTGAAATCAAGGTAGCTGGGTGAGAGTGGGTGTGTTGCTGAAATAATCCTGAAGAATTTCCGAACATGAGTCTAGTATCTAAAGGGAATCAATACAAAACTATCTTGAGTTTTCAATTTCTTATGTCCAGGATAATTTAAGTGAGAATAAAAGTGATTAAAATCACCACTTGGCATAATCTCTAATGTTTTAAACTTTATTCTATGTTTTTTTAAATCACTTACAATATCAAAAATTTTAACTATGTATTTACATGTCCTAGCATTGTTTCTGCCAAGTGATTAAAAAAAAAATGACAAAAACCAGCTTTGGGAAGATGGGTTTGGCTTACACTTCCACATTACAATCCATCTTCAAGGGAAGTCTGATCAGGAGGTAAGGGCAGGAATGTGGAGGCAAGAACTGAAGCAGAGGCCATGGAGGAACCCTGTTTACATGCTTACAGGCTTGTGTTCCACGACTCACTCACCCACCCTTCTTATACAACCCAGTACCACCTGCCCAGGTGGACCTTCACACATCAATCATTAATCAAGAAAACGTCCTATAGACATGCCCATAGATCAGTGTGGTGGGGTTGATTCATCAACTGAGATTCTCTCTTCCCAGATAACTCTAGATTGTGTCACTGACAAAAACTAAACCAGGACACTTAGTTTCCTTAAAGTAGAAAGGAGAAAAAGATAATAATAAAATGATAATGCCTTCAGATTAAGGCAGAAAAAAATAACACTAATAAATTGGTGACTTTTGCATTCCTGTGAAGAAATACGTGACAGAAACAAGTGACTATCAGGGTGTAATTTCTTTTCATTGCATGCCATTGCTCTCTGAATTTTGTGAAGATCATGGATTCTCCATAGCTACTCATTTCTCCCATTTATTTCTCCAATTTTATTCCAATTTAGAATGTCGATAATAGAACAATAAAATATGAATTGTGTCCTGTTTGGGCTTAACTGACCATCAACCATATCACTGTGTGTTGGATCTGAGGAAGAGACTGAATATGCTAATTGTAAAATTTTAAAAGTCTTCTTGTGCAATACCATCCAAGGCAGCAGCATTGTTTTCTCCATTCCTATTGACAGGTATTTCTTCCCAGTATAGAGGATGCAAACTGTAGGATTGGGAAGCAAAAAATTTTATATGCAAAAATGAGTCAAATACTAGTTGTCAATTGAATGATTCCTTGAAAAACTCCAATACTAATAATAAAATCAGTAAGGATGGCAGTTAGGGCTTTACAGTTTCTATTTTCTTAAATACTGGCATTTAAATATGTTGTGTTCTCTCCAAAACTTATGTTGGATTTTCATGATTACTGTGGTAGTCTTGTGGGGTGGATTTCTTGAAAAATAACGAGGTTGAGGCTGGATAAATGTCTCAGCAGTTAAAAGCACTAGTTGTTCTTGTAGATGATCTGGGTTAGACTCCCAGAACTCACATCATGGCTCAAAACCATCCATAACTGCAGTTGCAGGGAATCTGACACCTCTACTTACACGAGGCATGCATATGGTACATATACATACAGGCAGGCAAAACATTCACATACATTAAAAAATATATAAACTATATGCTTAAAGAATGTTGTAGTTGTTAAGAGGTGTTAATGCCTTTCTTAAGGAACTGATTAGGTTCTCCCTTGGCAGGTTGTTAGAAGTGAGCCTTTCTCTTGTGGAGCGACACCTTTGCACTTGCATTTGCCATGTGAGATCCCAATCATAGACCTTCATTCTCTAGAGCATTGGGCTAAAGAAACTTTATAAATAACTCAGCTCAAGGCATTCCACTTTCATAACAAAAACTTGACTAAGACTCTAGGGAGAGGCTGATTAAATTTACTAGCTGTATGCTTTTGGTACATTTAACTTCTCTAAGATTTTGCTCCAGAAATTTAGAGCATGAAACAAACTCATTTTTCAGAACATTTCTGTTGTGAAATGTTATCAGGATTTAATGGGGTAATACAGGTAAAACACTTAGCACAGTCCACATTTAGAGATTAAGCAATGCATGCTCTGATTAGCAGTACTCAGAGGCCATACAGAACCCCAGAATCCACTCAAGCTACAGCAATCTTGGGGAGATTGCACCATAATTCAAATTATTTCTTTCCCAGTAGTCCTTGTTTTCTCCTTTCAAAAGTGATGGTCACTTACAGATTTCAAACCCAACTCCAAGTCTACATCTATCTGATGTCTCCAGAGACCCCAACATGAAGCATCTACTTATCAGAAAACCTCTAGAAATTTCCTATAATGTCTCTCTCATATTCCTCATAAATTAGTTCATGAGTGAAGTGAAAATTTGATTTTCATACTCTCCCAATGTAATTTTATCTGTATTTACATTTAAAATCCTTTCATAGCATTATACTAACTTCTATTTCAAGCTTTTGCTTATATTGTTCCTGAATTAAAAAATGGTATCAATTTTCCCCTTTATATGCTAGTAAACATACATGAATAGGTTTAAAGATTTAAAATAAAATAGAGATAAAAGTTGAATTACCTAATACTATTACCACAAGCTTAGAGAAAAGCTATTGGAATTTTTTTTTTAGTACAACTTTTTTTGTTAACTTAAAGGATCACTGTTTTACTTTTTAAAGTTTTTGAGAATGTCATCCATGAGAACTGTATTTACACCATTCTCATTCTTTCACACTCTCATTCCTCTTTCAACTCCTCCCATGCTTCCTCATCTAAAATGCATAACCACTTCTTTAATTAAATACATACATACATACATACATGCATACATACATACATGTATATATGCAAGGATGCATACAGTCTGCTGAGTCCAATTGGTGCTGCTCCTGTGTATATGTGTTTAGGACTGACCACCTGGGATAAGGTAATCTATCAGGGAGATGATTCTCCTTCTCTCAGCCACCATTTATTATTGCCTGTAGCCTTTCATTTATAGACAGAGCTTTGTGATTTTCTCCATCCACCTCAGCATCTCAAATGCTGTTGTCATTATGCAGGTCTTGTTTGCGTGACCTCAGTTTTGAGATTTTGTGGGTACAGTTTCCTTGGTATATACTGAAGTCACTATCTTACAGTTGAAGTCCTGGTCCTTAGCTCTTAACAATCTTTCCTCCTTCTCTTCTATAATGTTCCCTGAGCCACAGGTGTAGGGATTATAGTATAGATTTATCATTGATATTGCGGATTCCATTGTCAGTTGGTTTCTGTATTTTGATGAGTTGTGTCTTGCCGTAATGGTCTCAATATGATGCAAAAAAAGGTGCTTCTGTTGATGACTTACACCTATCTGTGGGTAAAAGGGTAGGTATTTACAATGCAATAAGATATTTTATAGTATGGGGTGTCTTTGTTTTTTTTTTTTTTTTTTTTTTTTTGGTGGGTTGGGAGGTTGTTATTGTTTTTTGGTTTGGCTGGATTTGGTTTGCTTCTTCAAAGCAGGGTTTCTCTGTGTACTCCCGACTGTCTGGAACTTGCTCTGTAGACCAGGTTGGCCTCAAACTCAGAGATCTGCCTGCCTCTGCCTTCTGAGTGCTGAGATTAAAGGCGTGGGCCACCACTGCCCCACATTAGTATCTTATATAGTATGCAATGGTAGATTTCCCCTTAAGGTCAATTATCTCAACAGCAATGGGTAGCTGTCTAGGATTATAGTAGTAGCCAACATAAATTCCTTTCTTTCTGATGAGTCCTATGAGACAGCTGCTCTTTCACACATGTTGTAAATGCCATTATTTGAGGAGGTACAACTTCAAAAAGTATTGCTGAATCATTTAATGTTTTGTTTTCCATATTTAAGAACAAAAAACTTCAATTTGCAATTGAATTTTTTGCAATTTCACTTTCTCACATAACGTGATAGGAATGTTGTCATCTGTTATTACCTTTATATATGATATATATTTTACAAATATATAATGATAAATAATATGACTGTTGGTAACATAATAATCTAAAAACTTATGTGCCAAGATCTATTCTGAGCTTTTTGTGTTTATCTTATTTTGAATACCTAATAAGCTTTTTAATTAATAGCTTTCAGAGACAAACAGGATATCCCAAGACCTTAAATCATGTGTCTGTAGCGATACAGCTAGAACTGAAGCCCAGTCATAGGACTTAAATCACTCCTTAAAGCTAAAAACCTGCTGCTGTTTTTTTCTTTGTTTCTTTAAGCTACCTGCTATTCAACTTCACTAGTGGGAACAATTTAAAATCTTTAAAACCTTTACCTTAATCTTTCCATCATATCTATACCTCTGCTTCTGGGCACCAGAGATTACAGCATAGGAAAGATTAAAAAGAATTTAGCCTAATACATCAATGTACAATAAGTGGTATCAGGGGGCAAAGTACATTGCAAGAAGAGAGATTAAAGAAAAGGGGAAGCATCCAAGTGGAACTTCAGGGAAAAGGGCTAAGTCTTGAGAACTGCTAAGAGTTGAAAGGAACTTTACAGACAATTCAGATAGGTATGACAATCAGAGGGGTGTGAGCACGCAGGGAATGGTCAAAGGATGGAGGGTCTTCTCAGATACTGTACATACATAACTAATATATTCTTTTTACTAAATGATATTATTTCTTAAGAACTGAAGGAAATTTGTATTCTTGTGAGCCAAATCTCATTTAAAGAATGATGCACTCACCAAATAAAATCATTTAATCTAAATAAGCCCTTTGCTGAGTACAAAGGCACACCTTTTGAGAACCACCTTATAAGCCTTTCTTTTCTTGGGCCCAAAGTTTAAACCCGTGGAACTCATCCTTTTGTGCTTTGTTCAGGTCTCTCTGTAATTTGTTTCTGCTTCTTTCTACTTTGCTCTATTATTTTTGAGTTCTCTTTCTTCTGTTTTTCTCATGTCTCCTTTTCTGACTCTGTAAATACTGCATACCAACAAGGCAGAAGAAGGAAATATTCTCAAACTGTTTTCAAAATCAAATTGTTTTTCTGTAATTTGATTTATAGGTAATGCTGAGGAAAGGATCAGAGAACATTTTTAAATAACTCCTAATTACTAACAGATGAAAATGTATTAGCTAATTTAGGCATGGAATCCAGGCAGCTGATTATGTCGGAAATGGAATTGTGTGCTTACTTGCTTTCTAGACTGGCCCACCCAGTGCCTTCACTGTTTACATTTCCCAGTGCCCATATGTCTCTGAACTTACATGGGATTCATTAAAAATATTGCAGGAAAAATTATGTGGATAAAAACACCTAAGAGTTTCTAGAAAGTATTTGTCATTACCTTTGGTTTACATCATCCCAAATTATGTATAAATAGAAATACATACACCCACAATGGAAAAATCACAGAGATTGTCTGTTACTACAGATCCTAGACTGTAAAACATTTTGGTATATTGATTAAAATGCTATACCATTGTCTAACCAGGATTTGTTGAAACGGGCTGGGTTTCATATTAGCTGATGGTACAGATTTGTAGTAAGCCAAAAGTTATGTTTATTGGGAGAAAGACAAAAAGTAGAGTTGCAGTGTCCATGAGAGCATATCCATGGTGGAAATGTATGTATGTGGGGTTCAGTGTGGTGTGTGGGAGGCATCTCTACAGTTCATTCAAAGATTCAAGCTTAGGATGTTCAGAAGGTCTTTATATATTTACCAAAAAAATTTAAGATTTAAAAAAAGTTATTACTGTAATTTCCATAATCTTTTAGGTTATTATATTCATTCAAATTGAGTGGATTGGATCAGTAGCTTCACAGAAAACCACTTGTAATTTCTAATGAGAAAAGTTACACTAGAAAATAATCTCATTATTCACTTTATGTATTGCATAGGATGAATGGCTTTCAGTCAACTTGACATGTTTTTGAAAGAGGATGGAAAACACAGGAGAGATCAAATTAGCATGAGAGTCAGCCTCTTAGCTGGCAGACCTGCAGTGATATGCAAAAATTAGCTCCTAGGCTCACAGGAACCAGTTGTTCAACTTTTAGGAATTTGGGGATTCAGCTGACCTCATGGTTGTAGCTTTAAATTTACCACAATCAGGACATTTACCACATGGAAACTGTCACATAATACATGACTCAGGGTTTCTTTCTCCCAACTAGGCACTCTTGTTATAAGCTCACCACTGAGTTTATAACAACCCAAACTCAATGCACTTAGTCTGAGAAAATAATGTAAGAATTTAGAGAAAATTCTATTGTGAGTCTGAGAGTAGTAGAAATGGAAATCCACGAAAAGGCTTTCCAGGCACTGGAAGATAGAAAGGCAAGAATAGAAGCACACAAAATGCATACTCCCCTCCCATCCAGGACTCATCTTGAAACTGAATGACTGACCACTTGATCACTCAGTCTTGAGGCTCCATATACTTTAGCCTCCTTTCACCAATCACTTGATGTTCTTCATATTTTGGACTACTTACCATCTTTAGGCTTTCTACTTCTGAAATCTATATTCAAATATCTAAGGTTCGGATTAGAACCACTTTCAACAAATATGTGTTTCACATGTATCATAACCGCAACAGTGACAGATACTAAGGGTAATATGATAAATAAAAATTGGTTATAGTGTAAGGCAGACAATTAAAAAACTAAAAAGATAATTTCAAATGTTGATAAGGTTAAAGTAAGAAATGTAAAGAAATGACATGACAGGATGGCAGCTTCAAGAACAACCATCTCTGAGAGCTCTTTGTACCTGGGACAAAAGTGTAAAAAGGACTATAAAACAAGAGGAGAGGTTGTGTATGTAGGACAGACAGCAGGTGCAGTGAGTCAGAATTGGAAAAATGTGATCCAGCAACTTTAAAACCAAAGCTTTTTTTATTATTTTTTTTAAATACCTTATTTTTTTTCTTCAAATTACATCTCAGTCACAAACCCTTCCCTATTCCCTCTTCCTATCCCATCCTTCCACCCTCTTCCCCCCAACAGCTTCCCCTCTCAGTCCAACAGATGGTTCCTTCTCCTATAACAGTAAATACTATACAAAACAACAGATATAAATATGTCACATTTATGAGAGTTAAATGGCCCAGCATAACTTCCCATTGTCCAGTCCATACATATTTGGCCCCTGACTTTAACATTCTACTATCTAACCATCTCCATGAGTTTAAAGGTCTATATCTGACTCAACATTCACACCAACTTGCAACACAATTTTAAGAGTAACTTCTTAGATCTATAACAGCCTCTTGATTCCTAAACAACTCAAAATTTAACCATGAGACTCTAGCTGTGTACTCTTCAACCACCTCAGAGACCTGAGAGGGATAAATATATTTGCTTATATAGGAAGTGCAGGGCCTGCAGCCTCCAAAACCAAGAAATGATATACCAGTGACTGCCTGGACAGTTCCCATTTTCTCTCCATACATTCCTGCATCAGTCTTCAGTCTTTGGGTCCTGTTTCTCTGACAGACATTTGTTGTAGAGCAGGGATTATGAAGGACCTACCCACCCTGTCTTGGCAGAGCCAGGCTGTCGACTTCCCTGCCACCAAGTTTTGTCCTTTTTGGACAGCAGTCTGTCTGCAGTTGGAGCAAGGAGTTTTTTCATGCCAAGAGATAGGCTTGCCACTAATTCAACCATCTCACACTGGAGATTCTTCGATGCTTATCTTCTACTTGGAGTAGAATAGGGGGTGCTGTCAGGAGCTGATATGTCTCGATATCAAAAGAAAAAAAAAGAAAATCTTAATTTAAGATAACCTCTTTGAATGCCATATTCTGCAGATCTCTTGGGGTTTTTGAAGATGCCCTATCCATCTCTTGTATTTAGATAAGCAAATGTTGCTTGTCTTTTAGCAACTTGATTACTGAGTAGTTTAGAGAATATCTGTGATAGACTGTCATAGTAGCTAACAAAGTGACATGTTTGCATGACTAGGAGTTTGTTTTACTTAACTATCCTAAACAGTTTTAGACGGTTGGTATCAAGAGGCCAGAGCTTCACATTTTATTTTAAGTATCTCTAGGTATGATACCATTAGGAAGCATTACATTTAATTTTGTATCAATATAGAAAGATCTATTCATTTGTGGTTAAATATACTCTTAATTATGTATCAATATACAAAGATCAATGCCTATGTAGCCCAATACAATCTTAATATTACGTCCATATACAAGGGTCAATACCATTGTGGCCAAATATAATCTTAATTTTGTATCAATATACAAAGATCAATAACGATGTAATCCAACACAATCTTATTTTTGCACAATAAACAATGGTCAATACCACTTTAGCCAAATATACTACTAATTTTGTATCAATATACAAAGGTATAAGGGCATATTCAATAATCTGCCCCTTCTTCTGGGACCTTCCTGTGCTATGTCTATGTCTCAATTTTTCTCAAGCCCATGCACTCCTACATAGGAGAGGAAGAAGGATACAGAAAAGGAAAAGTAGGAAGTCCCTAGGTCTAACCTCCAAAACCCATTAAACAGGACCATTTATCAGCTTGTAATCTCTTCCCCTAAATATCAGAGTTTTCAGTTATCCTTCAAATAACCAAAAAGAAGGGCGGGGAAACACCCTCCCCACCCTCTGGGCATGGGACATCGCTCTCTTAAAGTGACTTCCTGCTGATTTGGGTCGTAGTAAACCTGTTTGGGGCCCGAACCAAAATGGAAAAATGGTTAAAAATGTTAGTACAATCCTTTTGTGTTCAGTCCTTCTGTTCTCAGCTGTTTAGATGACCTAAGGAGTTTGTAGGCAGAAGCTGATCTTGCAGGCTTCACTGAGGTTCCGGCCGGGGCATTGTGTAGAGCTGAACGGTCCCAGCGACATTGGATTGCCGTGGTTGCAGGCCCCCGATGGAGACAGCTATTGAGGAAGTCTGCCAGGCAGAATCAACTGGGTCACTCGTCCTCCTTGGTGCCTGATTCTGCTCTCTGCTGAGGATTCCGCTGTCCAGCCATCCCCGGGCTCCCCTAATGGACACTTCGATTCTCCTGGAACGATAAGAACGGAGCACTGCCCCAATCCCAACCCTGGGACAATTACCCTCTTTTTTTTTGGTGGGGGGGGGCTAGGTAATACTTCTCCTGAAGCAAATTTGGCCTTCCAACAACATACAAAGCGTTATCTTTCAATCTGGGTTAAAGAAGAAATCATTCTGTCACCTTGGAGCTAAACCAGCTCCAGTGTATATATTTTGAGATCCCAAAGGACAATCTGCCTGCATCGAGGAGGCCTTTTGTAAGTAGCCTCCAAACCTAGGTCCCTCCAAATCCCATGTGTGTGTCTCTGAACTCTAATTATTGGGATCAGAGACCTGTGGTTCCCATCTGAAGGGGTCAAAGATGTGTTCCACCACTCCTGGATCGAAGTCTTTCTCTATTTAGAGTTTGCCCTGCATAAGGCTGACCCTGAGCTCCGAGATCTGCCCGTTTCTGTCTCCAGTGTGCTGGGACCAAGGGTGTACTCTTCTTGAATGGTGGGACCAAGGGTGTGCACCCTCACCACCCCGCTCCGTATGACTCCAGAATACATAAGACCACCAACTCTACGATGCTCCCCCTGTCTCCGCTGAAGTCAAAGCCATGGGCCAATACCACAATTCTCTTGTATTTTACCTTAGCTCCACGTCTTCTCTACACCTGGAGGTCTGCAAAACCAGGCCGAATGGCTGTATCCTCTATTCCATTCACAGTGTTTCAGCCCTGCCACCTGCCTTTTTTTTTTTTTTTTTTTTTTTTTAGTTAATAAATTTTTTTGTTTGTTGCTTCAGGTTACATCCTTATCATATTGTCCTCTTTTCCCACTTCCCAGCCCCACCCTCCCATGCTCTACCCCCTGACCCTCCCGTCTTGTTCCTCTGGGGTGGAGTGTCCCTGTCTAACAGTCTCTCACCACAGATCAGGAGTCATATGAGGGCCAAGAGCCTCTTCATTCACTGGGGGCCTACGAGGCAGTACTGCCAGTGAAAGGTGTCTCCTTGCTACTGGGGGAATACTAAAAAAAAGACCAACAAACATACAAACCCACAAAAACAAAGAATATCAACAAAAAAAAAGAGAGGAAAAAGAGAAGGGAAAAGGAAAAAGAAAAAAGAAAAAAAGGACAAGGAAAAAGAAAAAGATAAAAAAAAAAGTTTATGTCCATGTTCCTTTTGGTGTGTTGGTTGTAGTACAGATATCCTGTACGATATAGCTAAAATCCTACTATAAGTGAATAGATGCCATGTGCATCCTTCTGAGACTGGGTTAGCTCACTCAGGATGAGCTCCTCTAGATCCATCCATTTGGTTACAAATTGCATGATTTCATTGTTTCTTATAGCTGAGTAATATTCCATTGTATAGATGTACCACAGTTTTTTAATCCATTCTTCAGTTGAGGGACATCTGGGTTGTTTCCAATTTCTAGCTATTACAAATAAGGCTGCTATGAACATAGATGAGGAGACTTCCCTATGTCTCCGTGAGAGGTCCTTTGGGTGTATACCCAGAAGTGGTATGGCTGGGTCCTGAGGCAAGGTTATTCCTAGATTTCTAAGATATCGCCAGACAGACCTCCATAGTGGTTGCACAAGCCTGCACTCCCACCAGCAATGGAGTAGGGTTCCCCTTTCTCCACACCCTCGCCAGCATGCGCTATCATTTGAGCTCTTTATCTTAGCCATTCTAACAGGTGTTAGATGGAATCTCAGGGTCGTCTTGAGTTGCATTTCTCTGATGATTAAGGATGTTGAACATTTCTTCAGGTGTCTCTCAGCCCTTAGGGATTCCTCCTTTGTGAATTCTCTATTTAGTTCCATCTCCCATTTTTTGATTGGATTATTTGGTTTATTGGCATTTAGTTCCTTGAGTTCTTTGTAGATTTTAGATAATAGCCCTCTATCAGATGTGGGGTTGGTGAAGATTTTCTCCCAGTCTGTTGGTTGCCGTTTTGTTCGAATGACAGTGTACTTTGCCTTACAGAAGCTTTTCAGTTTCATGAGGTCCCATTTATTGATTGTTGATCTCAGGTCCTGAGCTGTTGGTGTTCTGTTCAGGAAGTTGTCACTTGTGCCAAAGAGTTCGAGGGTTTCTCCTACTTTTTCTACTAGTATATTTAGTGTGGCCGGCTTTATGTTAAGGTCTTTGATCCACTTGGATTTAAGTTTGGTACAAGGTGATAGGTATGGGTCTAATTTCATTCTTTTGCAACTGGACATCCAGTTGGACCAGCACCATTTGTTGAAGATGCTGTCCTTCTTCAATTGTGTGATTTTGGCTTCTTTGTCAAAGATTAGTTAGCCATAGGTGTGTGGGTCCATGTTTGGGTCTTCAATTCAATTCCATTGATCCACTGGTCTGTTTCTATACCAGTACCATGCTGTTTTTATTACTGTTGCTCTGTAGTACAGCTTGAAATCTGGGATGGTGATACCTCCAGATGTTTTTTCATTGTACAGGATTGATTTAGCTATTCTGGGCTTTTTGTTGTCACATATGAAGTTGAGAATAGCTTTTTCCAGGTCTATAAAAATTGTGTTGGTATTTTGATAGTAATTGCGTTAAATCTGTTTATTGCTTTTGGTAAGATAGCCATTTTTATTATGTTGATCTTACCTATCCATGATCATGGGAGATCTTTCCATCTTCTAAAGGCCTCTTCCATTTCTTTCTTCAGGGGCTTGAAGTTCTTGTTGTATAGGTCCTTTACTTGCTTGGTTAGAGTTACCCCCAGGTATTTTATGTTGTTTGTGGCTATTGTGAAGGGGGTTGTTTCCCTTATTTCTTTCTCGGTATATTTGTTTGTTGTATAAAGAAGGGCTTCTGATTTTTTTGAGTTAATTTTGTATCCAGCCACCTTGCTGAAGTTGTTTATCAGCTGTAAGAGTTCTTTGGTGGAGTTTTTGGGGTCGCTTATGTATACTAACATATCATCTGTGAATAGGGATAATTTGACTTCTTCATTTCCTATTTTTAACCCTTTGTTCTCCTTTAGTTGTCTTATTGCTCTAGCAAGGACTTCAAGTAGTATATTGAAGAGATATGGTGAAAGTGGACATCCTTGTCTTGTCCCTGAGTTTAGAGGAAATGCTTCAAGCTTCTCTCCATTTAATTTGATGTTGGCTACTGGCTTGCTGTATATTGCCTTTATTATTTCTAGGTATGGTCCTTGTATGCCCGTTCTCTCCAGGACTTTTAGCACGAAGGGGTGTTGGATTTTGTCAAATGCTTTTTTTCTGCATCTAGCGAGATTATCATGTGGTTTTTTTCTTTCACCTTGTTTATATGGTGAATTACATTGATAGACTTTCGTATATTGAACCATCCCTGCATTCCAGGGATGAAGCCTACTTGATCATGGTGTATGATACTTTTGATATGTTCTTGAATTCGGTTTGCTAGTATTTTATTAAGTATTTTTGCATCTATGTTCATGAGGGAGATTGGTCTGAAGTCCCTTTCTTTGTTGGGTCTTTGTGTGGTTTAGGAATCAGAATGACAGTGGCCTCATAGAATGAGTTTGGCAGTGTTCTTTCTGTTTCTATGTGGTGGAAGAGTTTGAAAAGTAATGGTGTTAGTTCCTCTTTGAAGGTCCGGTAGAATTCCGTGCTAAAGCCATCTGGCCCTGGGCTTTTTTTGATTGGGAGATTATTAATGACTGTTTCTATTTCCTTGGGTGTTATTGGGCTGTTTAAGCTGTTAATCTGATTTTGATTTAGTTTTGGTAGGTGGAATTTATCGAGGAAATTGTCCATTTCACTTAGGTTTTCAAATTTAGTGAATATAGATTTTTAAAGTAATGCCCGATTATTTTCTGGATCTCCTCAATGTCTGTTGTTATTTCTCCCTTTTCATTTCTGATTTTGTTGATTTGGGTTCTTTCCCTTTGCCTTTTAGTTAATTTGGCTAGGGGTCTGTCTATTTTGTTGATTTTCTCAAAGAACCAACTCTTGGTTTCATTGATTCTTTGTATAGTTCTTTTTGATTCTAAGTTGTTGATTTCAGCTCTAAGCTTGATGATTTCCTGTCTTCTGTTCTTCTTGGGAGTGTTTGTTTCTTTTTTTTCCAATTCACCCAGCTTAGCTGTTAGTTCACTAATATGAGCTGTCACAATTTTCTTTTTGAAAGCACTTAGTTCTATGAACTTTCCTCGTAGCACAGCTTTCATTGTATCCCATAGGTTTGGGTATGTTGTGTCTTCATTGTCGTTGGATTTTAAGAAGTCTTTGATTTCCTTCTTTATTTCTTCCCTGACCCAGTGTTCATCCAGTAAGGAGCTGTTCAATTTCCATGTGTGTGTAGGCTTTCTGTTGGGTTTTGGAGGTTAGACCCAGGGACTTCCTACTTTTCCTTTTCTGTATCCTTCTTCCTCTCCTATGTAGGAGTGCATAGGCTTGAGAAAAATGAGACATAGACATAGCACAGGAAGGTCCCAGAAGAAGGGGCAGATTATTGAATATGCCCTTATACCTTTGTATATTGATACAAAATTAGTAGTATATTTGGCTAAAGTGGTATTGACCATTGTTTATTGTGCAAAAATAAGATTGTATTGGATTACATCGGTATTGATCTTTGTGTATTGATACAAAATTAAGATTATAGTTGGCCACAATGGTATTGACCCTTGTATATGGATGTAATATTAAGATTGTATTGGGCTACATAGGCGTTGATCTTTGTATATTGATTCATAATTAAGAGTATATTTAACCACAATTTAATAGATCTTTGTATATTGATACAAAATTAAAGGTAACACTTCCTCTTGGTATCATACCTAGAGATACTTAAAAATAAAGTGTGAAGCTCTGGCCTCTTGATACCAACCATCTAAAACTATTTAGGATAGTTAAGTAAAACAAACTCCTAGTCATGCAAACATGTCACTTTGTTAGCTTCTATGACAGTCTATCACAGATATTCTGTAAACTACTCAGTAATCAAGTTGTTAAGAGACGAGCAACATTTGTTTATCTAAATACAAGAGATGGATAGGGCATCTTCAAAAACCCCAAGAGATCTGCAGAATATGGCATTCAAAGATGTTATCTTAAATTAAAATTTTCTTTTTTTTTCTTTTGATATCGAGACATATCAGCTCCTGACAGCACCCCCTCCAGTGTGAGATTGTTGAATTAGTGGCAAGCCTATCTCTTGGCATGAAAAAACTCTTGCTCCAACTGCAGACAGACTGCTGTCCAAACAGGACAAAACTTGGTGGCAGGGAAGTCGACAGCCTAGCTCTGCCAAGACAGGGTAGGTAATTCCTTCATAATCCCTGCTCTACAACAAATGTCTGTTAGAGAAACAGGACCCAAAGACTGAAGACTGATGCAGGAATGCGTGGAGAGAAAATGGGAACTCTCCAGGCAGTCACTGGTATGTCATTTCTTAGTTTTGGAAGCTGCAGGCCCTGTACTTCCTATATAAGCAAATATATTTATCCCTCTCAGGTCTCTGAGGTGGTTGAAGAATAGACAGCTAGAGTCTCATAGTTAAATTTTGAGTTGTTTAGGAATCAAGAGGGTGTTATAGATCTAAGAAGATACTCTTAAAATTGTGTTGCAAGTTAGTATGAATGTTGAGTCAGATATAGACCTTTAAACTCATGGAGATGGTTAGATAGTAGAAAGTTAAAGTCAGGGGCCAAATATGTATAAACTGGACATTGGGAAGTTATACTGGGCCATTTAACTCTCATAAATGTGGCATATTTATATCTGTTGTTTTGTATAGTATTTACTGTTATAAGAGAAGGAACCATCTGTTGGACTGAAAGAGGAAGCTGCTGGGGGGAAGAGGGTGGATGGGCGGGATAGGAAGGGGGAATAGGGAAGGTGTTGTGACTGAGATGTAACTTGAAGAAAAAAAATAAAGTATTTTAAAAATTTAAAACCAAAACATTGCTGACTCATTTATCTGTCATGAAACAGGACCCTTGATAAATAGAATGATCTGGGCATTGATGTGTACTTGACAGTGTATAAAATTTTCTCTAAAAACAGAAAGTTGGTTTGTTTTCACTCATATTCATGATTTCCAACCATTATAATAATTAAGGAAAGTTAATAGAAAAAATTTGGTATGCCAACACTCAAGATTTGTGTAGATTTGAATCATCTGAGAAGCATACTTTTACATTTAATAACCAGTAGCTCCATCATGTAGGAGTTTGAAGCTACAAATAATTAGTTATAAGTAATAAATGGAAACCCTGAATTTAGAAGGTATGTTTTCCCCCCAAGTTTTTAGTGCATGAATGTGCGCATGCACGTGGAGACCCATGATTGATGGGTCAGAGAATCATCATTGGTCATTCTTCCACTTTATTCATTGAGGCAGAGTCTCTCTGTCAAACCCATAGGTCACTGATATGGATGCCACCTTGCTTTGGGGATCCTATGTCTCTGCATTCCAATGCTGGCAGCAGGTACATGCTGAGCCATCATTCATATGGGTGCTAAACATTCAAACTCAGGTCCTCACATTAGCATGGTGTTCACTTTTACCAATGAATCATTCCCCCAGTCCTGTGTTGTATTTTTGTCATTAGACTTTTGATTTTCTCCTGAGCTAATTATTTTACCTATTCAAACATATCCCACATTAGTCCATAACCTTCACAAAATACAAGTAGCAATAGTGTGGAGTGAAAATAAATCTTACTCAGATGATCAGATGAGGCATGAGAACATTTCAACCACAGGGAAAATACCCCAAAGGATCTCTGTTTGTGTTGTAGTATGTCAAATTTTTGAAAAAGTTAGCAGTGGTGTAGAATGAAAACAAAGTATGCTTACAAAGTCTGATAAACAAAGACATTAGAACACACACAAAGGTCAAACCTCTGTTAGCCAACCTTCTACTAAGGTCAAATGGAAGCAATTTGCATTACTTTATTATATGTCTTTTACAGTAACAATATGTCTCAGTTTTTCCTCACATCTTTGCAAATTGTCTTTCTTCCCTTTATCTTTCTATATGCCAAGGGTTTCCCCCCATCTCTTCCCACTTGTAATTTGTAAATAAAGAAAATAATCATTGCTTCATGGAATCCCATGACCCTGTAAAATGAGAAGAGTGGTGGCCCAGAAGGAATGGCTGTAGTTGCATATATACCACAGGGCTGACATCTAAGAATTTCATGAAACCAGACTTTTCTGCAGAATTGTAGAATATCTAAGATTAAATCACAGTTGAAGGACCCTTAAGCAATCACAGCAGGAAAATCAAGAATTATTTTTTGTTTGTTTGCTTTTAACAAAGGCATTGGGCAAGCACTGTATAAAAATATAAAGATAGCATCAAACAACAATTAGTTTTAGGTATTTTCATACTGACCACAAATATAAAAAGAAATCCTGTTGGCAAAACTACACTCCTTTCCACAGGAATAATTACATGCCTGGGGATATGAGTTTTATGACAGAGACTTAGGCATATGACCTATGTATGGAGACATTGGCCATCTGAAGACACTACCAGATAGATGATGGAGTAGATGGCAAAGAAAAAGAGAAGAGACCTTCTTTATGTTCTACTACAAGTATGCTCTCTTCTCTGTACCCACTCCCCAAAATACTTTTAGACAGCAGTTGGGATGCCCATGATCAATCAACTAAGAACAATGAATATCCAGTTTGCTCTTACTTTTGTTACTGGCATGGCTATTCCATGAGGCATCTGTGTAAACAAGTTTGTCTAGTATAGTATATCTTTTTTTAAATGTTTATTTATTACTTCAGGTTACATCTCCATCCCAGTACCCTCTTTCCACCCCTCCCAGTCCCGCCCTCCCACTGTCTACCCCTTATCCCTTCCATCCCACTCTTCTGGAGTGGAGTGTCCCTACATATCAGTCCCATGCCCCAGTTCAACAGTCATATGAGGGACAAGAGCCTCTTCAGTATAGTATATCTTTATAGCTGAATTTGCACTATCATAAAAAAGCAATGTGAGATACTTTGGGATCTTAATTAAAATCATTTCCTAATTTATATACATTTTATACATATATGTATATAAATATGTATATATGTACATACATCTTTCATAAACACAAGTCTCACTTGAATTAACACTCTTTGTCTAGTAACTAAATAGTAGTTATTACCTTATAGTCAGATGCCCTTTTTGTTTTTTAAAGTTCCTTATGTGTATGTGTGTGAATGTTTATCTCATGTGTACAGTGCCCACAGACATCACAGGGGAGCATTGAATCCCCTGGAGCTGGAGTTACAGGAAGCTGTGAGAGCTAGGGACCAAATTCAGGTTCGTTCTCCAGGAGTGCAGCAAATGGTCTCAATAACAGCCATCTCCCCAATCTCTGTAGTCTGATAGCTTATCAGAGTTTATCTGAGTTTTATTTTTTCCATCTCTTTGAGTGAGGTGAACATGTCTTCATGTTAGTTTCAAATAGTCTTCATCTGTTCTTAAAAGAGAAGCAAGATGGTAGCTTTACTTTACAAGTATTAGGCAACATTACAAAGTATATTACAAAACAAAACAAAAAACTACATATAATTTTAAAAAGAGAAATAAACTATGGGTTATAAAAGAATATCTGCATAGGATCCAAACCATTACATAATTTCAAGAAAAACAACATGTGAGAGTCAGTAGTTCTAAAATCAAATGGCATTTAAAATAATTGGAATTTAGAAAAAACTAAAGTTAGGTCCTACCTTATATGCAGAGAGACTCCAAATTGGTTTTATGATTAAATGTAAAGAGTAATTTATTCATCAATAAATTAAAATCAGAAGGACTTTTCTATGATTCACAGTGAGAAAATATTTTTTAAGGATGTCTTTAAAGCTCAAATCCCAAAGTGAAAGACTGATAGATTTGCTGTTTTAATATTAAAGCTTCTGATACAAACCAGCAGAGCAATCAGACCAAATAGATAACTGAAACTCTTAATACAAGAAAGAGTATTAACTACTAAAACTTCTACAAAAAGATTCTTAGAAATAACAAAAGAGAAGAAAATCAAGGAAAAAAGGAACAAGTTGAAAAGAGAAATCCCAAATTAACAACCAATACACATCATCATTAATGAAAAACAAAAATCAAAATATATACTACTGACTAGATGTCAAAATATCAGAATTATAAAAGCGTATGGAAATAAAGTGCTAGTTCAGGAAAGGAGAGACAAACAGTGATGGTGAGATCATCAATAAAATCTGCCATCCTGAAAACTAACATGACGCCTGTAAAGAGATTAAGTCTCCATGTGCTTTATGATTTTGTGAGGTTACCCATAGGCAGATATTCCAAATAATTCTTAAACTGCTGCATAAGGGGATGTGTAAGAGAGGGACTCATGACGACACTTTGAAATGTACCATTGGGTTTCCATTGGGAGATGGTTGCTAAGGGAGGAGATACATGAAATACAAGAGTGAATGATATGCAATGCAGGGTGGGAATAGAGGCAATAGCCTGAGGCATCATTTTGAATGAGACTATAAAATGAGATTTAAAAACCCAGTTCATGTAACATGAACACATGCCACATATGTTAAGTTCACGACTTAAATTCATTTGAGGGAGTGAATGCAGGGTCAGGACCCACCATGAGTAGGAGTGAGGGTTGAAATGAAAAAAAAAAACAAAAAACAAAACATAAAACACACTTTCCTGGACTGATTTGCTATGAAATAAGAATGACAGTTGTAGACTTCCAAACAAGCAATCAATGCATTCTTTAAATAAATACATAAGTAAAAAAAGTTATTGTAATCTTTCATGGAAAGGTCGTAATTCATTTAATAACAGATTCTAATACCTTCTCCTGGTCTACAGAAACCTCTACATGAACTGTTATTTGTTGGCTTTCATTTCAGCTCTATTGCTCCTACCCTCAATATCTGGAACATACTGCACGTTTTTCCTCTCTGAGAAAATTTGTTCATTCAGTTTCCTTTTCGTGGAAAGCCACTTCTCATCATTTTTGTCTGCTGAATTGTCATTTCCTAAGGATATTGTATCGGTATGTTTGCTGTGGCTGATAATACAATTCTACTAGCTATGTGTGTTTTAACAAAAAGATTTATTTTGGCCCATGGGTCTGGAGTCAGAGGTCAAGAGGCTGCTTTTTTTTTTTTTTATTATCCTCTTTTCAACTGAGTCCTGCTGTACAGAAGATAACACATTGCAAGAGACAGGGAGTATACAGACATAGATCTTCTGGTCTCTCTCCTGTCTTATAAAGTAACAGTGTTCATTCTTGGGGGCTCTATTCTGAAGGCCTCACTCCTAAAGACTAGAGTTCCATTAATTTCCACCCTCTTCTTACCTCACAGTAGGGAATAAGCTCCAACATGGGTTTTGGAAAGATAATTATTGATACAATATTTATTCATCTTTCATCTAAGTGCCATGCACTGATTTGCCACTGGAGCACCTTGTTCATTCTTTTAAAGATCCTTGCTTTCATTCTCCACCAAACTCCACATTTGGTTCTTCATTCACTCTAACAACAGCCTGGTATCATTTTCATGTGTTCCAGTTGCAGGAAAATTCCATTAGAGAAGATTCTGTGTCTGCCCTGTTCAGCACTAGATATATAAACTCCAGTACACAACGAGCATTAATGACTTTAGAGGGTGAATAAGTGAATGAATGTGTGTATGAACTATAGTTACAGAAGTTCATTTTAACAAAATTTAAGGTATATGTTGACAGGATGTAAGAGCAGACACAGGCCAAGTGTGTTGGCACACGCCTTTAATCCCAGCACTTGGGAGGTAGAGGCAGGCAGATCTCTGTGAATTCAAGGCCAGTCTCATCTACAAAGTGAGTACAGGACAGCCAGGGCTACACAGAGAAACCCTGTCTTGAAAAAAAAAAAAAGAGCAGCCACAGGAGAGGTTTTATAAAATCACCTTCCTGATATACACACACACACATAGAATATACACATATGTGTACACTCACACATATGATTTTTTTTCTGCAAGATTTAGGAAATACTTGTCAGATTTGTTTAAATATGGGTGGGTCTGTCCATATGTGAGCACAGCTGTCCATGAAGGTGAAACACAGAACAGGGAGACAGATCTCCCTGAAGCTAGAGTTATAGGCAGCTTGAGAACTCAGCTCAGGTAATCTGGAAGAACAACAGACACTCTTACCTGTTGAGCCATCTCTTCAGCCTCCACTTATCAGATTTCAATGAATAATTTTACCTTCTAAACACACACGGTTTATTATATAAATCCCATTTATACAAAATTAATTTATTTGGTACTGTTTATAATACCAGATACTCAGTAATATAGAGAAAAGAAGTTTATTTGGCTCACAGATCAGGTATACAAAAAGTCCAGAAAGTTTGGCAAGGCTTTCTGGGTGTGTCACATTGTGGCAGTGAAGTGTAGGAACTAGCCATATGAAATGGGTTAGACAAGGAAGAGACAGGGGAGTGGCTAACCTCACTATTTTGTGTCTTTTCTCACAAGAACTCATTCAATCCTCTGAGAAATAATCCACTCAGAGACCAATATTAATTTCTTCCCTAAGGCAGTCATGACTCAGAAAATACTCCATTTAATTTTATTAATAAAATTTCTGAATTGTGCCATGCCATTCAAAATATCAATATAAAACAACAGTGGTTGTTATATATTTACAACACTATAGTGCTGCAATGTATTAAATATATTTTCAGCAGTTCTTGGTATGGCCATGATAAACCACTTTTTAAAAAACAACAAAAATTATGCATATATATATGTATATATATATATAGCTCAATATGCAAAACACTTTTGAGGGCTGTGGAGATAGATAGATCAGTAAAGTGTTTGTTCCACAAACCTGTATTCTATCCCTAGAGTCCCTATTGGAGATGCAGGAGAAGGAGACTCTCTGGGGCTTTCTGGTCAGCCCATCTAGTCTCTTTGGCTGATGGGAGACCCTGTCTCAGAGGCCTGGATAGTGATCCTGAGGATCACACTCAGTATTATCCTCTGGTCTCCACAGGCACCAGCATACAAAAACAAACAAACAAACAAACAAACAAAAAACCCAAAACCATAACAACAGCAACAACATCAACAATAAAAACGCTTTAGCAAAAAATAAAAGTGAGAAAGAGGTATGATAACACCTTAAATCACTGATTTATAAGGAGACAAGAAATGAAAATCTGAAACTACCTTAAACGTTCATTTGTGATATCTAAATGTCTATCAATGACAGTGGGGGTTTGTAATACTAACCTTCTTCATTCTACTGGAGCTACTTTCTTTGGAGAAACTGAGTCAGGGGAGTACTGTTTAAGGTCATTCTGTGAGTCAACTACTTTGCTGGGAATGAAAACCCTGGTGTTGAGTCACTGCATTCCAGGTGGTGAGCTCAGGCCGCAGCCCTCAACCGACATGCCCTGTCAGCCCGAGGTCAGCTACTCATTTACAGAAATCATAACTGTCCTCAAACGCAGCAAATGGAATGCTACAGAATTGATAGATGCCTTCCTTGGAAGGTGACCATAAATGACCGCAGAACTCTGAAACAGAAGGGAAGATTTTTTTTTTTTAACATTTTTATTTACATTGCTTAGCCTGTATAAAAATCCAGCTACCCTCTAAAATATCCACGTACAACATCACGTATTGGCAAGTTTAACCTTCTCAGCTTCTGACCGCTCACAAATCCCAAAGGATCTCTGTGCCTTCTTATTCTGCAGTAAATTAGTTCTCTGACCCTTGTGAACGTGTCTTCAATTGTAAATGAGTCAAGATGCTCAAGTACTGAAATGGTTGGCACTTTTTCCGTGTGTGTGTGTGTTTCTGTGTGTGTGTGTGTGTGTGTGTGTGTGTGTGAGAGAGAGAGAGAGAGAGAGAGAGAGAGAGAGAGAGAGAGAGAGTCACTTTTCTGTTGCTATGATTAAATGTCATGGCCAAAGGCAACTAAAGAAGAGCATTATTTGCGCTGACTCAGTTGAAGCATCCTTAACAGAGGGAGAGAGCCTTGGCTGGAGTGGGAAACTGAGAAATCACACCCTTACCTGCAAGCATCAAGCAGCGAGAGTGAATCAGCAGGGGGCTCTGAACTCTCAATGCCTTTCCTTTGTGATTTACCTCCTCCAGCTGCATCACCTCCTCAAAGAGCGCCACCTACTGGGGACCAGTTTATGGAGGCCATTTCTCATTTAAACCACTTCAGTATACAAAGATCAATTGCACTCATTTAGTTGGCTAGTTTTTTAATACATAAGTAGTGAACATGTCAGGCACTGTTCAAAGTGGCCCCATAATCCTGACCCCCACACAGTTCCCGTTCTCATTTCCTGGGCCCCTGAGTAGATTAAACTATGCTTGCCCAGGAGATGAGCACGAGAGAAGAAACCTCGTTATGAAGACATAAAAATTGTTTAGTACATTGAAAATGTACATTGAATATACTCATTGAAAATGAGCTGCTGCTTTAGGTATTAGAATATGTGGCTTGTTACTGGTCAGAAGGACATGTTCATAAGCATGTGGTTATGTACACAGCTTTTGACGTCAGACTCTCTTGTCATTCAAGATAGAGCCAAACTGGGCTGAAAATTTTGACTGATTATATCACAGTGGCCCAGTAGGTTACACAAAAGTGTGTAATATATGTACATATTTTGAGACAGGGTAGCTATGTAGCCCAAGCTGGACCTCAAGTTGTGATGACTCATTGCCTTTACTTCTCAAGTGCTAAAATTGTAGGCTTGCAATAACATGCCTGGTTGACGCAAGTATATTTTCAAATCCCACTGTAAATGTGCAGAATCTAGGTGAGTCGTGACCATGTACAAGTGACTCGAAGTACAATGTGAAAAACCATAAGAATCTTCAAATGGAAACCTGATACAGAATTACAGTTCTTTTATGGTTAACGATATGTATATCTGTTTTTCATGACACATTATAATTCAGTATTTGAAACTTGTTTGTAAAAGGTATCATATTTTCCTCAGAAACATGATTGTGAGATTTAAACAAAAAGGATTTCTATGCCCAAATGCAGTAGGTTATACTGAAAAACAGAGTGCTTCCACTCAGGGTTTCATGAAAATAGAATTTTTGTGACTAATGAAAACTGTATAAAGACATGCTATGTGGAAAGCCACATACATGAACAGAAGAGAGGCCAGAGCCCTGACTCATGGCTCCTGGTTTTTAATCACTACCTTACTCCCATTCCTCTGATTGCTGTTTGTAAGGGAAGAATACATGAACTAAAATGAGGAATGAGTTCCTCCAACTGCTCATAGCTCTTTTACGGGCAACATGGTTTAGTGGAAACAGATTTACAGTTAGAAAAACTGACAAAACCCCTGAGCATACATGTTTTTCTTCTTTTAATTTAATCAGTAGAACCAAGACTAGGGTAACATGGTTACCCTTACAGTGATTTATATTAATGGTTATTGAAGATAGTGATGATGATGATGCTTATGATTGACTTCTGGTGGTTCTGGTTATGAGGATTAATTTCATTGAATCAATCAATTGGGCTAAATGATGCCCAGATAATGTGACACACTGTATCTCCGGGTGAATCTGTGAAGAGGTTTTCAGAAGATATGAGCATTTAAATCAGCTGAGTAATGTATTTCCCACAGAACATTTCTCCATGCATGCTTCTGTTCTTTTCTTCCGTTCCTTAGAACTAACACTTTTCATTGCCTTTCAATTCGGTATTCATAATTCCCTTCTGTGGATATAAGCAAATGGATGACTCACACTGTCCTGTACACAAAGGGCAGCATTCTATAAGCATTCGTCTCTGGTTCCTCTTTTTTTTTTCACTTAATGATATGTCATACAGCTAACACCATAAGCAGTCCATAAAAAATATTCCTAATTCTGTGTGTGATGTGCTCTCTCTCTCTCTCTCTCTCTCTCTCTCTCTCTCTCTCTCTCTCT
>CAJQZJ010010411.1:3267335-3278935 GCA_907164525.1 Lophiomys imhausi
TGTGTGTGTGTGTGTGTGTGTGTGTGTGTGTGTGTGTGTGTGTGTGTTATTTCTTCATCTATAAAATGGAAATTCCAATAGTGTTGATGATAAGGGCTAAAATGAGGATACAGTGAGATTAGATGAAGAAATATTGCAAGACCCCATGTAAAGTTTAGTTAGTGCTTATAATAATCTGTTTTAAATATTACATAATTATAATTACTAGTTCTCAAAATTATTCTATTTCCTTGATTTTCTTCACATTAGTTTTACATATCAACTTGGTGGGTTGATATGTATTATCTCAGCTTTCTAGTTCACTCTGAGGTTGCACAAGATAGGTATTTGTTATTAATAAACTAAGTGCGAGTATTTGTTGAACACATTACTTTGACTAACTTTCCAGATGAATCTTTTAGGTTTTCAGGATGAACAATCATCCTGTCTGCATAGAATGACTTTCATCTCAAGGTCTCGAGCCTCAGATTTTACTTTCCTATTGAACTGGCAGTGGTCGCAGGCTCAAATGTCTATCAAGACCAATTAACATCAATGAGTAAAGTAGGAGCTTAGACAAAGGGGTGAAGGGACTGTAGGAAGCCAGGAAAGCATTCCCTGTCTAGAAGCATAAACGTATTGTAAAGAGGCCAAGCAGAACCAACCCACGGGCTGTCCTGGGTCCAAGGAATGACATTATTTTGGCTCCTGATTTGCACACTCATCACAGTAGATTAACCATTCTTAAAATGTGGTCTGGTGGCTCCTGCAGTTCTCAACACCCCTTCAAGTTTGAAAGTATTATCCTCATAACACAAAAACATTGTTGGCATTTCTTTTGGTGTTGATATCTACACCAAAAGACTGTTACATCTTTAGTGCAAATCAAAACTATGGTTGCAAATGTAGCAGCTTACTGTCATCATTGCATTTTTCACACACAAATAGGTGCACATTCATATACACACATAGATAGGTCTGTATACGCACATACATAAATACACACATACACACACAAACACACACACACACACACACACACAGAGAGAGAGAGAGAGAGAGAGAGAGAGAGAGAGAGAGAGAGAACAACAACAAATGGGAAAAGAAGTGAATTTCACCTAAGAAGCTATGGATTCAATGGGCAGCAAGGACCTCTGATGTGTCTTGCAGAGCAGCAGTTGTCTAGAGGAAAAGCACAGGAAACCTGATCTGCCAACTGATCCATGATCATCCTTTCACTTTAAATAAATGTAGCAAAACAGTATTATTATTTTAAGACTTTGGCATTTCAACAGAAACTTTCTCTCTCTCAGGAGAATGTGAGAATTAATTAATTTGTGGAGAACAATGCTGTATGCTGCCATGTTGAAATACAGACTTTTAGATAAAAATTGGGACTGGAAAGAGCTTCTATGCAACATCATAAGGTTCCCAGGTCTAAAAGTGTTCCTAACACGATCAGTGATGGTGTCATTGCCTGCAAGTTTTTAGCACCATATCATGGAATACGTAAGCATTTAAAAGGTCTCTCTTGCTCAATGTTTTCAATAAACAATGCACAGTGTTGCAAAACCATGCCCCAGTGAAGGGCCCACTCCCAGTGAGAGCTAGAATAATAGAGTACAAGGCAGAAGAGGATGAAAAATTCACCGATACAGTTTTAAAGGCCACATCTCAGTGAATCTTAAAAAAAATGCATACAGCTAATCAAGTTTTGCCAAAATACCAAGAATAATATTTACAATTCTCCAATACAGCCACTTTTTTCTTTTTAGCAACATATCTGTGTGAGGCTGGACTGTCTTTATTTATTACAACCAAAAGGGTATAAACAACACTGAGAATGCAGGGTCAAAATGAGATTCCACACTTATGAGATGCTTCAAATTAGAAAATGCAAATGCTACCTTTCTTGTTGATTTTTTTTTATTTGTAAAATATTTTAGGTAAAAGTGTTATTTTTAACACTACAATTTGAATATTATCTATAATATCTCTTGTGTACTGGGCTATTTGTTATTTTAGTGCACTAGTGAATAGATTTTTAAAAATTCTGTTTTAGTTTCCAATGTAGTAAATGTTAATGAATATAAACTGCATAAATAAAATCTCTTGAGAATCTTCAATAAGTTTTGTGTGTTATTTCTGAGGCCCTGATTTCTGAGGACTGTTATGCCAGGCTTACTTTATACATCTATTTGTATTTTTTAAAAAGAATTGTTTTGCTAAACATTTTCTGTTTTTAAGTATTACACTGTACTTATTTTAAAATCTTTTGTGAAAACTAATGCCCCATGTACTTTAGAAGAAAATTAAAAAATTGAAAATAGTCAATTGATTATATATTATAGATTTTTGTTAAGTTAGCTATTTTTAATCACAGTGCTGAACTTTACAAGGTCTGTGTTATTATATTGCTTTGTTACAGTTTTTTAATTTTTTATTTATTTTTATTTATTACTTCAGTTTACATCTCCATCACAGTACCCTCTTTCAACCACTCCCAGTCCTGCCTTCCCACCCTTTACCTCCTATCCCTTCCATCCCATTCCTCCAGAGTGGAGTGTCCCTACCTATCAGTCCCCCACCTCAGTTCAGCAGTCATATGAGGGCAAGAGCCTCCTCATACCCTGGAGGCCTACAGGGCAGCACCACTAGGGCAGAGTGTCTCATTGACAGGTGACAAAAATCTATGTTCCTGTTCCCTTTGGTGCATTGGCTGTAGTATAGTTATCCTGTACTATATGGCTAAAATCCGATTATAAGTGAATAGATGCCATGTGCATCCTTCTGAGTCTGGGTTAGCTCACTTAGGATGAGCTTCTCTAGTTCCATCCATTTGGATCCAAATTGCATGATTTCCTTGTTTCTGATGGCTGAGTAGTATTTCATTGTGTAGATGTACCACAGTTTTTTTTAATCCATTCTTCAGTTGAGGAACATCTGGGTTGTTTCAAGTTTCTAGCCATTACAAATAAGGCTGCTATGAACATAGATGAGGAATCTTTCTTGTAATTTGGTGAGGAATCATTTGGATGTATACCCAGAAGTGGTATGGCTGGCTCTTGAAGTAGACCTATTCCAAGTTTTCTAAGATATCGCCAGACTGATTTCCATAGTGGTTGTATAAGCTTGTACTCCCACCAGCAATGTAGGAGTGTTGCCCTTTCTCCACAACCTCTCCAGCATGTGCTGTTGTTTGAGTTTTTGATCATAGCCATTCTGACAGGTGTGAGATGGAATCTCAGAGTTGTCTTGAGTTGCATTTCTCTGATGATTAAGGATGTTGAGCACTTCTTCAAGTGTCTCTCAGCTGTTAGGGATTCCTCCTTTGTGAATTCTCTGTTTAGCTCTGTTCCCCATTTTTTGATTGGATAATTTGGTTTCTTGGTATTTAATTTTTTGAGTTCTTTGTAAAGTTTGGATATTAGTCTTCTGTCAGATGTGGGGTTGTTGAAGATTTTTTTTTCCCAGTCTGTAGGATGCCATTTTGTTCGAATGACAGTGTCTTTTGCCTTACAGAAGTTTTTCAGTTTCATGAGGTCCTATTTATTGATTGTTGGTCTTAGTTCCTGAGCTGTTGGTGTTCTGTTCAGGAAGTTGTCTCCTGTGCCGATGTGTTCGAGGGTTTTACCCACTTTCTCTTCTACTAGATTTAGTGTGTCTGGACTTATGTTAAAGTCTTTGATTGACCTGGACTTAAGTTTTGAACAAGATGGTAAGTACGGGTCTAATTTCCTTTTTTTTTTTTCATATCGACATCCAGTTAGACCAGCACCATTTGTTGAAGATGCTGTCCTTTTCCCATTGTATGGTTTTGGCGTCTTTGTCAAAAATTAAGTGACCATAGGTGTGTGGGATCATTTCTGGATCTTCAATTTGGTTCCTTTGATCCACTGGTCTGTTTCTATACCAGTACCATGCTGTTTTTATTATTATTGCTCTGTAGTATAGCTCGAAATCTAGGATGGTGATGACTCCAGATTTTATTTTATTGTACAGGATTGATTTAGCTATTCTGGGTTTTTTGTTATTCCTTATGAAGTTTGGAATTGCTTTTTCTAGGTCTATAAAGAATTGTGTTGGTATTTTGATAGGAATTGCATTGAATCTATATATTGTTTTTGGCAGGATGGCCATTTTTATTGTGTTGATCCTATCTATACATGAGCATGGGAGATCTTTCCATCTTCTGATGTCCTCTTCAATTTCCTTCTTCAAGGACTTGAAGTTCTTGTCATAAAGGTCTTTCAATTATTTGGTTAGAGTTACCCCCAGGTATTTTAATTTGTTTATGGCTACTGTGAAGGGTGCTGTTTCCCTAATTTCATTCTCAGCCCATTTATTTTTTGTATAAAGATGGGCTACTGATTTTTTTTTAAATTAATTTTGTATCCTGCCTCCTTGCTGAAGGTGTTTATCAGCTGTATGAGTTCTCTGGTGGAATTTTTGGGGTTGCAAAAGAATACTATCATATTGTCTGCAAGTAGGGATAATTTGAGTTCTTCATTTCCAATCTGTATCCCTTTGATCTCCTTTAGTTGTTTCATTGCTTTAGCAAGAACTTCAAGGACTACGTTGAAGAGATATGGTGAAAGTGGGCATCCTTGCCTTGTCTCTGAGTTTAGAAGAAATGCTTAAATTTCTCTCCATTTAATTTGAATCTGGTTACTGGCTTGCTGTATATTGCCTTTATTATTTCTAGGTATGGTCCTTGTATGCCCATTCTCTCCAGGACTTTTAACATGAAGGGATGTTGGATTTTGTCAAATGCTTTTTAAGAATCTATCAAGATTATCATGTGGTTTTTTTTCTTTCAGTTTGTTTATGTGGTGAATTATGTTGATGGATTTTCATATGTTGAATCATCCCTGAATTCCTGGGATGAAGCCTACTTGGTCATGGTGTATGATACTTTTGATGTGTTCTTGGATTCGGTTTGCCAGTATTTTATTAAGTATTTTTGCATCTATGTTCATGAGGGAGATTGGTCTGAAGTTCTCTTTCTTTGTTGGGTCTTTGTGTGGTTTAGTAATCAGGGTGACTGTGCCTCATAGAATGAGTTTGGCAGTGTTCCTTCTGTTTCTATTTTGTGGAAGAGTTTGAAGAGTATTGGTATTAGCCCTTCTTTGAAGGTCTGGTAGAATTGTGTGCTGAAACCATCTGGACCTGGACTGTTTTTGGTTGGGAGACTTTTTTCTTTCCTTAAGGGTTATAGGGCTGTTTAATCTTTTAACTTGATCTTGATTTAACTTTGGTAGGTGGAATCTATCAAGAACATTGCCCATTTCCTTTAGGTTTTCAAATTTGGTGGAGTACAGGTTTTTAAAGTAATGCCTAAAGATTCTCTGGATTTCCTCAATGTCTGTTGTTAATTTTCCCTTTTCATTTCTGATTTTGTTGATTTGGGTTTTTCCCTCTGCCTTTCAGTTAATTTGGCTAAGGGTCTGTCTATTTTGTTGATTTTCTCAAAGAACCAACTCTTGCTTTCACTGATTCTTTGTATTGTTCTTTTTGTTTCTAAGTTGTTGATTTCAACCCTAAGTTTGATGATTTCCTGCCTTCTGCTCCTCTTGGTAGTTTTTGCTTCTTCTTCTTTTTCTTCCCCAGTTCTTCCAGTTCTGCTATTAATTAGCTAATATGAGCTGTCACAATTTTCTTTTTGAAGGCACTTGGTGCTATGAACTTTCCTCATAGCACTGCTTTCATTGTGCCCCATAGGTTTGGGTATGATGTGTCTTCATTTTCGTTGGATTTTAAGAAGTCTTTGATTTCCTTCTTTATTTCTTCCCTGACCCAGTAGTCATCCAGTAGAGCATTGTTCAGTTTCCATGAGTGTGTAGGCTTTCTGTTATTTCTGTTGTTGTTGAAGTCCAGCTCTATTCCATGGAGGTCTGATAAGACAAGGTGTTATATCAATTTCCTTGTATCTGTTGAGGCATGCTTTGTGTCCGACTATATGGTTGATTTTGGAGAAGGTTGCATGCGGTGCTGAGACGAAGGTTTATTCTTTTGTGTTTGGGTGAAACATTCTGTAGATGTCTGTTAGGTCCATTTGGTTCATGACCTCTTTTAGACTCATTATTTCTATGTTTGATTTCTGTCTTGATGACCTGTCCATTGTTGTGAGTCCATTGTGTTGAAGTCTCCCACTACTAATGTGTGGGGATCGATGTGTGATTCAAGCCTTAGAAGAATTTCTTTTACAAATGTGGTTGCCCTTGTATTTGGGGTATAGATATTCAATATTGAGATGTCATCTTGATGAATATTTCCTTTAATGAGTATGTAGCGCCCTTCTCTATCTTTTTTTGATTAACTTCAGTTGAAAGTCTATTTTATTTGATATTAAGATGGCTACTCCAACTTGCTTCCTGGGTCCATTTTCTTGGAAAACCTTTTCCCAGCCCTTTACTCTGAGGTAGTGTCTATCTTTGTCAGTGAGATGGGTTTCTTGTATGCAGCAAATGATGGGTCTTGTTTATGGATCCATTCTGTAAGCCTGTGTCTTTTTATTGGGGAGCTGAGTCTGTAACCGAACTTTTAAATTATTATTTAACACTTATTTATTTATTACTAAATTCACTTATAACAAACACCAACAATTTCTTAACTATTAATCCTATAAATTCCTACAACCCTTTTAACCTATCCACTAAACCTATTGATAGTTATAACAACTACTTTCATAATCTTTTAGAATGATACAGTCTCTGGGGCAGGTCCTCAGTCATCAGGAACACAGTCTTTGTTGTAGATTCTTTAACACACTTAGTAGTCCTTTTTCTGGATCTCTCAGATGCAGGTTCGTCAGGGTAGTTGGTTATTGCAGTCTCACCTTAAATAAGGCTTCATGCTTTCTTCTCTGTGGGAGACCCCAGCTGTCTGCAGGCCAACTTACTTCTTTTGAATCAGGAACTCAACTGCTCTGCCTCAGTCCTTAAAGCCAGGCACCGTTTCCTTTAGGCCACTGTTTGGACAGATCAAACCCCTCTAGGCAAAAACTGAGCCACAGGGTCCAGTCCTTGGCCTTTTGGTGTCTTGCTCAGGCTTTCTTTGTTCACCAGCTTCTTTCTGCTTCAGGGAGAGAGCTGGCCATCAATGGCCAGCCCTTTTTTCAGCAGGACTCTTGGAGCTCTCTAGCATCAGGGGCCTCTTCCCTTTCTGGGCTCCATGCACTGTCCTTAAATAAGAGGAACTCTGTTTCAGCTTAATTTGGGCTCCGCCCACTTAGCAGCTGAAAACAATGTCAGGCCAGATACTTTGTTTCTTCAATTCTATTGAGTCTTTCCTGTTTTCCAGACTTCAAACTTGTTTTTCAGTCTATTGAGTCTTTCCTGTTTTTGCTGACTTCATGCTGATAATGCTCTTCAGGCCCCAAATTAAGAGACAGTATCAGAAACTCCTATATATTTTCTAAATCTAATTTATCTAACCCCTACATGAGTCCATTGATGTTGATGGATATTAATGACCAAAGGTTGTTATTTCCTATTACTTTGGTGTAGGTGGTGGTTGTGTGTTTCTTTTGGATTAGCTGCATTGTAGTTTTTTGTTTCCTCTGTTTCTTGGGTGTAGTTATTTTCTCTGGGTTGGAATTTTCCTTCTGAAATCATCTGTAGGCCTGGGTTTGTGGGGAGATACTGTTTAAATTTGATTTTGTCATGGAATATCTTGTTTTCTCCATCTATGTTGATAGAGAGTTTTGCTGGGTATAATAGTCTGGCTGGGCATCTATGTTCTCTCAGAGCTTGTAGGACATCTGTCCAGGCCCTTCTGGCTTTTAAAGTTTCTGAGGAGAAGTCAGGTATAATTCTGATGGGTCTGCCATTATGTGTTACTTGACTTTTTTCTCTTACAGTTTTTAATATTTTCTTTGTTCTGTACATTTGGAGTTTCAATTACTATGTGGCAAGAGGAGTTTCTTTTTTGATCTAATCTCTTTGGTGTTCTGTATGCCTCTTGGGACTTTATTGGCATCTCTTTGTTTAAGTTTAAGAATTTTTCTTCTATGATTTTGTTGAAGATGTTTCCTGGACCTTGGAGTCAGGAGTCTTCTCTTTCCTCTATGCCTATAATTCTTAGGTTCCATCTTTTCATGGAGTCCTTGAGTTCTTGGATGTTATGGGTGAGAACTTTTTTAGATTTCTCATTTTCTTTGGTTATTGTACTGATTTCTTCCATGCCTGAGATTGTGTCTCCTATCTCTTTTATCCCATTTTAAATACTCACGTCTGTAGTTCTTACTCTCTTCCCTTGATTTTCTACCTCAAGGATTATTTCTGCATGTGTTTTCTTTATTGCTTCCACTTACATTTTCAAGTCTTGAAACATTTTATTTGTTTTCAATGTTTTCTGCTCCAAATTTTTGTTGCCTTGTCTCTTTCCCATTCATGTTGAGCTACTTTGGCTTGGAGATCTCTAATGGTATTCTTTGTTGCTTTTGCTTGTAAAATTGAGGAATCATTGAATTCCTTCAGAGATTTAAATTCTTCTTGTGAGGACTCTATCACTTTCCAGAGTATAGGTTTGTTGTCATTTTCATGTGTTTCATCTGTGGTGGAGTGGTCAGGGCTTGCTGTCCTAGCATAGCTGCATTTTGTTGGAGTCATATTTCCCTGACTTTTGTTGGATCTGTTCTTTCACTGACCTTCAGCCATCTGGTTGTTCTTAGCTGTTTGTTCCTGGTGCCTTCTGGGCTTGGTGCCAAGAAGGGCTCTTTGGTGTAGAAGTCATATAGTTTGAACTGTAGCTCTCCACAGGCTGGATGGGGCCTTGTGTGGAAGTTTGTTCTCAGTGTATCTCCCAGAGCTCACCCCTTCCTGTTGTGTCCCAGTTGGGGTCTCAGGTCAGGGGTTGTGGTGGGATGTGTTCCTGCAGGTTCCTGAGATCCAACTAGTCTTTGTATAGATGACGGTGAAGGTTGGCAGGCCATAGACTGTTGGCTGGGACTGTAGCTCCTCTGCAGCTTACATATCAGACCATTATTGTGGTCCTCCCATGCTGCTCTCAGTGGGTTCTCAGGATTAATGTGCGTCTAATAGCCAGAAGCACTGTGATCTGGTACAGCCTATGTCTCCCAGACAATGAGCAATGGTCTGGGATTGTTTCACTGCTCCCGAGTCAGAGCTCTCTGTGTCGTAGCCTGGGTATTCAGCGTGTAGCGACTTTGCTGGTATGTTCCTGGGTGTCCAAGCCTAGCCCCAGCACAGATGCTGTAGACTCTGGAGGTCCTAAATTTGGGGATTGAATCCACTAGCTGGAGACCTGAAAGGATCTGACAGGAAGGGAGTGCAGTTTCCCAGTGAGAGGAGCTCAGTGTTCATGCCTGGTGACTCCAATCTTTCAGTGTCTATATTTCCAGTATTGAGTTCTTTGTTGTTCCTGCTGGGCAGGTCCAGATAGGCTTGTGCCTCACATACTGCCTTTCAGCACACATATATCTCTGCTGGTGTCCAATCTGTGTAAATTGTCCCCAGGGCACCTCTGTGTCTCTTGGCCGTAAGCACTAAGCCCTTGTAGTCTGAGTCACTAAGCAGTGCACACAGGCCAATAACTCGCTGTTCCAGGGGAGGAACTATAGATTCTGAAGATCTGGTTTCCCACTGGAGGAGCCAGCACTAGCAAAAGTGTCTGATATTAACCCCACAACTAGTCCAGGGATTGTACCCAGTGGAGTTCCAAGCAGCCTTCCAACCCAGCCACCCACCTTTCTGCCCACTCTGATCTCACTGCTCCTGTGTCTGTGCTGGTCCCAATTTGAGTGCTGGAGCTGTCCTGTGGATAATGGCAACCGGGGCTGCTGTTCTCCAAGTCCCTGGACACTGCACTGGTGCCAGTAGTACTGGAAGTGTATCCTGCTGTTCTGTCTAGCTGCAGTGTTCTTCCTAGTGACTGTAAATCCAATAGAGGGGCCTGTATGTCCAACACCTTTCTGGGCAAGCCCAAATATGCTTGTGACTCCCAGACTGTTACTCCGCTGTGGCTGCGCTGTTGTCCCACAGCTCAGAATGTGCAGTGGTTTGTGGCCACAATGGTTCGGCTGAGATTATACCTGTTCCCATGGCTCCACTGATCTTCCTCCTGGTATTGGAATGCCTGCATGGAATCTGGGAGCCCAGGATGCTTGTGAGTAACCCTGTCTGGGGTTCAGAGCTGCTTGCTGTGTATTTTAGTGGCTTGTACCCATGGGTCCTAACCTGGTTATGATTCTCCTGCTTTCCCAGAGTCACTGGCTTTCTGCCGGTGTGTTTTTCTGAATGTTCGAGAGAGGAGAGTCATGCCTAGGGACTTTGATTTAGTTCCTGGGTCCCTGAGAGAAGCCCAACAGGTTCACGCCACTCAGATTGTTGCTCAATGTCTTGTAACTCTGGTGTTATGATTGTTTTCCCCAAGTTCAAAATGTGTCCGTGCAGTGCAGGCTGCCACCATCTTGGATTCCCTTTTATTTTATTTTTTTAAACAGGACCTCAAATAACCCAAGCTGGCCTTCAAACGTTGTTTCACTATGTAGCTGAGGGTGGCCTTGAAACTCCTGATTCTGAAATCTTTCTAGTGCTAGTATAACAAGCATATACCACCAAGACAAGCTTCTTTTGCTTTTAAAATTTAAATAGAACAGCAATTGTTTCTATTTATGGAACACAATGGGATGTTCACATGTATCTCCTCTATATAGACTACATTATATAAAATTCCAGGCAAAAATCTCATAGTGTTTACACTCTTGCAGCAACCTGAATAGAATCAACAAATTCATAATTTGTCATCTGTTTTTGTAAAAACCCCATTTCAACAATTTTGAAATATGTGCTGTTTGTATTAAGCATGGTCAGAAGAAAGTACAACATGTCCCTAAAACATATTCCTAAATGAAGCTTTGTATTGCCAACCTGTGTAATGCAGAGAAAGACTAGGTCAAGGTTAATAAGACTGAAATCTATGAAAAACAGGAAATTGGGATACAGTGACAGCCCACGGATATGTCCAATGCCAAGGCAAGGGGAAGTATTTATTAGTTTAACAAATGAGAAAGAAAGGAAGGAAGGAGAGGGAAGTAAGGGAGGGAGGGAAGGAGAGGGAAGGAAAAAAGGTTGGAAAGGGGGGAAGGAGAAAAGGAAAGAAGGAAAGGGAAAGAGGGAGAAAGGGAGATAGGGAGGAAGGGAGGAAGAGAGGGAAGAGAAAAAAAGAAAGGAGGTAAAGGAAAAGGAGAGAAGATAGAAGGAAAGGGAAGAAGGAAGGAGAAAACTGGAAGCATATTGGCTACAGAAATAGAGTTTAATGTACTGGAAAAGAAGGGCATCCCTCTCTCATTGATAGTGGAGGGAACATCGTCACACAAGTTGAGAACCTTATCTGAGTTACTGCAGTTTGGAAGAATGTTAAAGATAAGTTGTATTACATAAGTACGTGAATAACTCAGAAACATGCAAAGAGTGTGGTGAATGATAAAAGAGAAAAAAAGTTTTAACACACTTTCAGTAAGTCTTGGAGCCAGGGTTGCTTCAGATGAAGATGTGTGTTGGCCTTCATAATTTCCTGGATTAGTTTAGGAAGCTAATAGTTCATTTATTTATTTAATCAGTGTGTGTGTGTGTGTGTGTGTGTGTGTGTGTGTGTGT
>CAJQZJ010010411.1:3278945-3310683 GCA_907164525.1 Lophiomys imhausi
GTGTGTGTGTGTGTGTGTGTGTGTGTGTGTGTGTGTGTCTTCACAGCATGGCATGTTAGTTTTGTTTTCGATGATGTATTGAACTTGAGGCCTCAGGGTTGACTCAAATAAATTTTGCCATTGTGTCATCCTGCTGATCTTCTTGGCTCTAATTTTGTCTAGGTTTGACTAAGTTCTCTCATCTTGGTATCAACAACTTTCAGAACACCCATCTATTGGATAGCCTACCTTTTCTTATCCCTCTCCCTAGCTCCCAGCCATGGGTAACCTCTTGGTACATACACACACAGAAATGGGGAGGGAGACAGGACTCCTACATAGCCTTAAAAATAAAGGAAGGAATTTTTTCAATTATTACAACATGGTTGGAGCTAGAGAATGCTGTGCATCATAAAACAAAACAAAGCAAAACAAACAAAAACTGAGGCATTGAATTATACTAGGTTCTTCCATGAGTAGAATAATTTAAAAAAGATATTCATTTTCTGAAACCCTTACCGTTTGCACTCTGAGGAATCTCTGTAAACAAAGCTTTCCTTTACTTTTGACCAAGACCTACTGCCAACTCTGACAGGTGACTCACTTGTTTACCTGTGACCATGGAAAACATACACCATCTGACTTTGTCTTCTGTGTTTCCTACATGACCAGCTGACTCTTCCTGCTCTTCCACCGAAACTAACTAGACACTGAGATGAACAATCATCATTCAACTGGCTGAGGCTTTCACGATGACAAATGAACTCCACTGTTGAATCTGCACACCTGTGGCTTGTAAATGCCTGCCTATAAAATTCCATGGGAAAAACATCCGATGCTCACCCCGCAGGAACAGCCTGAAAACACAGCAACAGCTGACTTCTTCCCAACTTGTTTTGTCTCTGTTTGTTATTGGTGGTGATGTTCTGACATGTTAATATCATGCTCATTCTTAAAAATCCCTAGGTTTCAACATATGTTGACGCTCAGGAAAATAAGCTACTTTAGGTTGATCTGTGTTTCCCTTTTTCAGTGTTGGGTACCACAGGGTGAAGAGTCTCATGCCCTCTTCCAACTGAGCTCTGTTCCCAGCCCTGCTTTCTAGTGTTTATTGAGGCAGAAACTTACCACGACCCCTCTTGCTTCTGCCTCCCGTGTGAGTATTAGGAATGCATGCGTCCACCACCATGCCTGACCTATGTTTCTAAAACCAAAACACATTTGTAATGTATATGTTCTCTCTAAAAGCCTTAACTTCCTGCAACTGATTTTATATTTCTAGATGAGTAAATGATTTTTATTATTTCTTTCAAAGAAGAGAAGCAAATTAATCATGTAGTGAGTATGTGGCAATAGTAAGTAACGGGCTTCCATTGTAGAACACATGACACAGTGAAATATCTTCGCGTATATGCTGTAATTTATAGGGCAGAGAGCCATCTTCCAGTCCTGAAATGTTTCTGTTTTATGTTATGATGTATGGTGTGTGTGTGTGTGTATGTGTGTGTGTGTGTGTGTGTGTGTGTGTGTGTGTTGGTGGATGGTGGATGGGATTCAGAAAGTATCATTTATGTGAATTTTTTATCCATAAATAGTTACCAGAAGTCAGAAATTTAGCATAATACATTGATTTTAGCTAATACTTCAGAAGGAATTACTTACCTGCTAAGAAGAAAGTGGGAACTATTCCCACAAAGGGAGAAAGGCAGCCCACAGAAGTGGACTGCAATCCTGAAGTCTACTTAATCCTTCATAATTTCTCATTACTCTGTGGATGTTGCTCTTTTCACACGGAAGTCACTGACCCAGGAAGTCTGGGGGCTCCCATAGAGCCCTTGAATTCTCTGGCCCCATTAGTTCTCACACTCCTGGACACAGATCCCCTGAACTCCAGGGTACAGGCTTGCAAAGGTGCCCTGGCCAAGTATCAGGCGTGGGTCACTCCAATACTAAGGAACAAAGTCCCCTCTCTTCTATTTGAATCTGTAATTCCAGACACGAAGATAATACATTTTAATAATAACAAAATAAAGTGAAGGTTCAGTGAACAGAAGGTCTCTAAGACAACTCTAATTTTCTTAGGAAGAAATGTTACTCTGATCAAATAAAAATCGGTAGAAAACACAAGTATCTAAAAATAGATGTCCTTGCTACCTAATGGCTGTAAAACAGTCTGAAAACAAGTAGGAACAGGTTTTCTAGGCAAATCTTAGAGCAAACAGTTCAGACTCAGGACAGAAAATACTGTCTGATATTGTAAAAGGCATCGAGTGTGTAAGAAATACATTTGATTGGTTTGTATAGTAAACCAAACAATTTCTTCCATTAGGCTATAGATGGATGAATATAAAATTAAAATACCCCTTGTCAGGTTTTCCTGTAGGAAATTTCAGTGAATTATAGTGACAAAAATTTGAAATGACATTGATACTACTTTTGGACTTGTATGTCATTATTTTCCTAAATAATTTACTATGTTTATTCATCATAATTATTTTATTTTATTTTTATTATGTTTATTTATTACTTCAAGTTACCTCTCCATCACAGAGCCTTCCTTCCATTCCACTTGGTCCCACCCTCCCACCCTCTATCTCCTCCCCTTATCCTCCTCCTCTGGTGTGAGGTGCCCCTACATATCAGCTCCCCTCAGTTCATCAGTCATATGAGGGCTAAGAGCTTCCTCTTGTACTGGGGGCCTACATGGCAGCTCCACTAGGGAAAAGTGTCCCACTAACAGCAGTGTCCCACTAATGTTCCTGTTCCTTTCCGTCTGTTGACTGTAGGATAATTATCTTGTATTATATGTCTCAAATCCAGTTAGAAGTGAAGAGATGTCATGTGCATCTTTCTGGGTCTGGGTTAGCTCACTTAGGATGACCTTTTCTAGTTCAATCAATTTGGCAGTAAATTTCATGATTTCCTTGTTTCTGACAGCTGAGTAATTATTTTCATAAAATACCCACTAACCTTAAAAATGATTCGTATCGCCAAGGTTAACTTCATTGAGATCTGAAATAAAATGAAAGCATATTACATCTAAATTTACATGACATTTCTCTTCTGAATATGTATGAGGATAAAATTTAAACAGACTAAAAACATCCTGTATATATTTAAAAATGTAGAGAAACGTTTATATTTTGTGAGATTAAAGTTTTACTATATTTTCTGCAATTTTAGGAAAATAAGTAGTTTATATAATTTGTGTGCTTTTAGTGAGTCTGGGGCAATTAAAATGTATATTTTAGATATTGTCATATTATGCAGAAGTTTCCATATATATTGCATATGAATATTCTTTGCTATTAATCAATAGCAACTTTTTCTTAGCAGAAGACAAACTGCTCCTAATTTTACAATCTGTTTCATAAAACAGATACAAAAGTCTTCTGGATTTAGTAAAACACTTTTAATCAATATGTACTGTTACTATACTAAATATGTGATTGGCCATTTTAAACTTCAAATTTAATCTCATTTTGAGCTCTCTGCACTATAAGATGTACTTAGTAAAACTGTTCCCACTTGTTTTCAGGCAGGTTTATAGTCATGTGGTAGCAAGGCCATTTGTGTTCCCAGTGGCCTTTAATTAAATTTAAGGAGAGGAAGGTTTACTTCTCCTTACAGTTTTCTTGCTTTTAGTCCCTGATTAGTTGGTACTTTTGCTTTTGGGAGTGTCATGGCTGCAGTATGCTGCAAAACCACTTGCCTAATAGAAACGGAGATCAAAAGAGAATGCATTGCAGTCCCACTGTGCCAATTAAAGACTCAAGCCTGTCTACCTCCACTCTCTCATGTGACAGAAGACCTCCTATTGGGCTACCTGTCTTCAAAAGCTGAGGCCTGGCAGCCCTCTGTCAAGCAGCTCTCAGAAGTGCTCAGAAGCCCCACATTGATAAGCTGAGAGAAATTTTCAAAATCTGTTATGAGCTGGACTCAGTCGTTGAGAACATGCCAGCAGTGGGTACTGGGTACAGAACATGGCTTTGTTTTTGTCTGTACTTTCCTGTTCTGTAAAAGTTTACTGAGTAAAGAAAGCTTCATGGAAGCTCTAGGCAGCAGGAACCATCCCCCATTCTTCATATAGGCAACGGCTTGTCATGAGAATGTCTGTAGGTCCCAGCAGGTCAAGCATCAACTTGGTTTGCTAGTTGGTTTCTTCATCTGCATCATTCAGGAGATGAAGGACCAGGAGACTCAGGTTTCTTCAAATGAACTTAAATGTTCTAACTCTAATGTCTCATAGAAAAGTCCTTTTCCTAGCATGGATGTATAAGAAGCTCTGCCTATAAAGGCATATAATAAAGAAAGCTGAATATTAATAGTAGATAGTACAAAATCCTGAAAACAAGTCAAACGTAATATTTGAAAGGCAACATATATGTTCCACACAGAACTACAGATAATGTATTTTTTATTATCTAGTTTACTTTCTCTTCCTTTTTCTCTGTTCAATTATACTTCTTCAGTTGTTACCTGGAATGTGCGGTATGGCCGGTGAACAAAAAAACTTCTCTGTGCATGGTTAATTTCTAGCCAGTGATCAAGGGTAAAAGGCAATGACCGAATATTAAAGGGTCAGAGCTGTGTGTCAGGGGACCGTCCTCTCCCACTGAGATCAAACTGAAGCTCTGAGACCCCTGTGACCTGGTTCTTTCTTTCTCTTTTTATACAAAGTTCAAAAAGAGACTCGGTAAAGGGCTATGTAACAAATGTATCCACAGGCTCTGGAGAATGGATTTACTCTACAGGAGATTAAATTGAAGTTCTTGAGGCTCTGAGGTCAGTTATATTAAAAAACAAAAAGAAGTCTGGTTCCTCATGACATAACCCAAGGCCTGATTTCACTGCCTCACTGACTTTTCCATGTGTGTTTATGGAACAACCATTTTCTTAAGTCACTGAAATAGTAGGTTAAAAATAAGATGTATCTCATGGGCCATGTTTTGTTTTATCTTTAACAATATTTTGTTCTAAAGAAACAAAACATAGCAAAATATAAAAAACATACGAAAACAATATCGAAAATGAACTTGACATTTCCTACCTGAGATTGAACTTAACGCAAGGTAATAGATGTCAATACTCTTGGACAGAGGCTCTCCTGGAAGCCCATGTGTAGTTAATGGGTCCACCACCAGGCATCCTGCATATTCTTCTTATTAAAAACAAACAAACAAATAAACAAAACAAACCAAACAAACAAAAACAAGTTGTCCAGTCTTGTTTCTATTCTCTCTGAACTGAAAGGTAAAACCAATAAAGATGATAGAGTGTAAAATTTTATAATGAAATGATTTTCATCTAAATTTACAAGCTTATTCTTCAGCAAGGAGACTCTGGGCTGCAGTTTCCCAACTCTGTTGTGCAAGAACCAATAAAAGAGAGTAAGAGCAGGAGAGGAGTTGTGAAAGAGCCTGCCTGCATCAATAAATCCATGCACACACTACACTATTCTTCTAAAAGTAAACAGAAAATAAACATAGTTCTAAGTTGACTGGGATGAAATAAAATGCCTAATAGTTTCATTTATCTACCAGTTCATCTTAATTTTTAGTGAAGAATGCCCTTGCCCACAGTCATTATTAAAGACTTCCTCCAACTCTGCGCTTCACAGTTTTTTATTTTTCCTGCTCTTCATCTTTCTCTTCTATAATATCCTCCTGTGGCCAACTGAAGTGAGGAAGACCTCTGAAGTCCTCATGGACCCTTTACATGGGTAGGTGCTATGCAAGGAGAAGCTGGGAGAGTCAGCCAGGCTGCACAGGAGAAGGAATATGAATCAGACAGAACAGCCGGAACCACAGGGGCTCCTGTTTCTAGTCAGTTCCTACTTCCTAGTTCAGCCTTTTTCTTGGTGGCCGGAACCTTTTCTATAAAGGGTTTCTGTTTAATTATTTTACAGTTTCACACATTGCATTTGGTCCTTTCACCCCCTACTTCCCTCTCTGATTTCCCTCCATGCCTCCCTGGCACTGTTTTTTTTTTTTTTTTCTATTTGCCTGAAAATTTTTTAAAATAAATTTATTTATTTGTTGCTTCAGGTTACATCTCCATCATATTGTACTCTTAACAAGGCCCCTCCTACTTTCCTTTCTTCCTTTTGTATGTGGCTCACTAAGTTTAATGAGGGTCTTTTGTTTCAGTGTGGGTGGGAGAATATTCAGTGTACCAACTTGTCTGTGGCTACACCACGGGAGAAAATAACACCCTCTCCCCCAATAGGCATTAATTAATTAATTAATTAATTAATTAATAAAGGTAGTCCCTTTGTGAGGGATGGGCCTTCATGGGTCCCTACCTGGTCATGAATAAATGTTGATGACAACAATCTTGTGTACATAACCAACTTGTTGATCAAGGTCTCATAATATATCTTAAGCTGATTTTACACACACACACACACACACACACACACACACATGCTAATATCCCATACACAGACCCAGCTAGCTGTTCCTTTTGCACATTGCAAGTATGTATAAGGTCTGATGAACGAGCCTCCATTTTTCATTCTCATGTCCTCTTATACCTAGATGCTATTCTTTCAGCTAAGGTTTGGTTCTCAAGTCTTACCAGACATGTAGTGACTTCCTCTTCGTGCCTGAAACTGGAACCAAGCAGTTAAAAATCCCACCTATGGAATATATGAGAAGAAAGAGCAAATACACTATTTGAAAACCACAGTATTTCTGGGCATAGGCATAAAATTGAATTGAATTAAAAATTGCTTATAAATACTGAAATCAAGGCTCAGCAGAACTTTGGAAATATGAATAACTGAATTGCCAATTTGATCCCAAGTTTGTCCCAAAGAAGTGTGTATACATTGGACAAAAAAGAAAAAAAAAATAAAAACCCGACGATCCTCGCATGGTGACATACGGACATAGTGGTGGCACTTAGGGGCTTGAGACAGGAAGAACAGATAGATAAAGGCAAGCTTGGGCCACACTGAGACAGCCTGTCTCAAAACAAAGAAATTGTCTCACAATTAAAAACAAACAAACAAAAAAAGAAACCCAACCCCAAAATAACAAAAACATAAAGAGAAGGCGGGAGGGAAGGAGAGAGGAAGGGAGGGAGGAAAGAAGGAAGGGAAGGAGGGAGAGAGGGAGAAACCCTTAAAATATGTGGAGAGAGAAAACATCGTTTGAAGATTCCATATCAATGTATATATGTGGACCATAATATTTTCATAAATTTCAGTCTAGGATAATAAGTTTTTCTTGGATAAACTCTATGCATCTGCATATTTCAATGTTCCACACAATCAGCTTTTAAAAAACTGAGTGCATATTTAACTGGTCTAAGTCGCTATTTGTGGAATTAGAGTAAGCTTGTCTCCTGCTATTGGCTTGTCCCTCGTGAACCATCGCAGTAACAGACTCTGCTTCTTTTCTCTATGGGGCACTGGGTCTTCCCAGGCTGGGCGCTTGCTTCCCTTCCAGTCCACCTGTGAAGCCTCAGGCTGCGCCAAACAAGTTCCTGTCCCTCCTCTTTGCTTCAACATCTCACAGCATGTACTAGTCTAAACCTCTCGGAGGGAACTGTGTTCTCCCGGTAATGATGTTTCCCAGGACAGGAGCTCTTTAATGATCTGTTTTGTCTACGGGCTTAACCAGGTAGTTTTAGTTCACCTGCTATCATTTACCTTCTATTGATTATTTGTGCTCCCCTTCGTTTTCCTCTCCTGAATTTTGATACTGTGTTCTTCGATTCACAAACACTAGGGGCTGTTTTAGAGTCGTTGTAGAAAGCACTCATTGATTTTTGTGGAGAATAATGGCATTCTTCTCATTCTCAGTTCCTTATTGTTAGGCCATAATTAATTAATTAAATTAATCTTGATTTAATTTTTATATCGGACATATGTTTGCTATACTTTTACTTGAAACATTTAAAATTATTTTATAGACTTATATAGATTTTAAAAGCTTTCACTGTAACACACAAAAGACTTTTTTGGGTTAAAAGAACATTTCATATTATTTTTACAATCTTATACTAGACATGGTCTTTTGCCAACTTTGTTTTATGTTGATAGTTATTGTTAATGCTTTAAATAAAATCTTCTCAGCCAAGTTATAATGCAACTGAACAATGCAATATACTCTTATATAACATGCTTGACTAATGTGTATTGTTTCCTATGAGTTCATGAGTAAAATAATCTCTATTAATATGCTTTGAGAAGTCAAAAAATAGTTTCCTGTTATTATTAGCCTTTCCTCCCTAATTTTGACTTTATATATTTGAAATTTTTGGCTCAGTTTATTATTTCACCAAATTAATATTATATTTTTTACATGTTCACTGTTCAGAATTACAAATTGTGCATCAGAGAGTTAGTTCAGTCGTTAAGAACACTTGCTGCTCTTGCAGGGGACCAGAGTTCACTTCCCAGTACTTATGTCTAACAAATTACAGCTTTCTGTAACTTCAGCTCCAGTGTTCTGACTTATACTTCTGGCCTTTGAGGTCACCCATATGCACATATTAGGTTTTTAAAAAATAAATAATACTTAACACAACAATTTGAAATGAATTGTGTGTGATTTCTTCTTTTTAATTTGCTTGTCTGTTAGCTCTGAAAAGTCTCATCTGCTATACTTTTTGGGATTCACTTTATCTTGTTGCTTCTATCTTTTATTCTGAAGTCTTCATTAGACATTGTTGGACTGGTGTGGTTTTCTTACCAGTTTTGTATTGAGGTCTTTTGTTGGAAAGAAACTATAAATCCCAGCCCTGCCCTACTCTAAGAAAAGAGCAGTAGTGTTTGCACTGGGCTTTCAAATGTTGTGTCTTTGCCCTGGCAAATGGTTTAATATCCAAATCCCTAGCCTGTGTCTAAAAGTCTCTGTCATAGAAAAGATTTTATGTAAGCAGACTCATTGTGACTTTGTCTGACCTGTGCCAGTGTATTCCTATTAAAATATCCATTCTGTGGAAGAGAACTGAATAGGGAAGATAGGTCTGGGTGTCAATCAGGTGAGGCAGAAAAGATAACACATAAAGAGAAATATTTGTTTACTTACTAGTGGGTGACCCAAGGGCCAGTGAGAAGCCTGCACCCAGGATGCTGCTCACCAGCTACTGTGGAGCTAGAAAATGAGAAGGGACCTATGTGGCTGTGCCTTAGAGGATGCCCATGGGCATTATCCCAACTTTAGTGACAAAAAAGTTCTATTTTTCCAAGGATAGTTTAAAGAAAACCATGGAAGGCATGGTGGCACAAACCTGTAATTCCAGACCACAGGATGATAACTCAGAAAGATCATCCATTAGAGGCCAGCCTGGTTTACATAACAAGATTCTGTCTCAAAAAGCAAAGGAAAGAAGGAAGCACAGGAAAGAGGGGGAAAGGAGAAGAGAAAAAAATTAAGAAAAAAATAAAAAGAAAGCAAAGAAAAGATGCACGAAGGGATGTTAGTTTATATGACTCTGCTAATCCTTGGGATTAGCCTGACCAGTAACAGTGGAATTGTGGGTCTCTGAGATGAGAAACAAGTGTTTAGGCAAGGAGCTACTGGCAATTTTCACCTGCTGAGAAAGTGACCTCTAAGGGATATTTTGTGATTGACTTGTTTCTGTTATCACAATGTTTTCTTGTTTTGTATCCTACCTAATTAGTTTGGTTAGAAAGAAAAAAAGAGGACTCCATGTTTATGAACATTTTCTCTTCCAGCCCCAAAGCTCTTTCCAAGATGCAACTCCTGCTATTTCTCATTCTTACAACTTGTCTCCACTTCAAGACTGATTACATGTAGTTGAACCATTGGGTCCTTTTATCATCAGCTTCTTGCGGTCTGCTCAGGGATCACAAATTTGGGAATTGTGATCATCTCCCAATGTCTAACACAATTTGATCCAAATTATATTGCATCTGGCAAATGGTCTCCAAATTTTTACTCTGAATACTCTGAATCTTATTTTCACAATAGATGAAGATTTCTTTTTAGTTCCATCTTTGCAGACATTTTAAAAGTCTGTTTTTCCTCAAAATTGCTTCTGACTCATGGAACAAAGTTTACTTATTCTAGAAGGAAATGATATTTTATGGACTCCTCTGTCAATTATACGTGGTCACAAAATATGGACATGTGGGGAAGGCATTTAACCTTTATAAATATGCATTTCCTCAAGTCAAAAATAGAAGATAATAATACTCACATGGTTGCTTGAATTGTAAGGATTTACTTAAGTAATATAAACCCTAATGTCACATTGATAATGATATGTTAGGCTTTATAACTGCTAGAAGCTACTTTTTTGTTTTTACACTCAGGGTACACTGTTTTATTGAAAACATCCCTGTTATGTTGAAGCGATTGAAGAACATGCGTTACAGTTTGATAGGAAATATCCTCAAAAATACTTTGTATTGCAAAGTTGACCTCCAGTTGGGGGTGTTCTTTTAGAAGGTTCTAGAAACTCTGGAAGGTGGGATTAGGTGGAGGAAGTATCTCACTGGGGATGGGTCTTTAAATGATGATTCCTGGTCACTTCTTGTAGACTGTCTACATTTTAGTTGACTATGCAGTGAAAAGCTCTCTCTATCACATGTTCTTACCACCGTAGTGTTCTTTCTACCTAAGACCATAAAGTCAATCAGTCATGACCTGAGCCTATAAAACCAAAACCAAAACATGTCTTCCTTCCTTGCTTTACATTGTTGCTGTTAAGAGTTTTGCCACAGTGGCAAGAAAAGTAACTAGTGCAGGACACACATCTTCATTTCCTTACCCAGTTACACTTCATCCTCACTCAGGATCCAGAGATTGCTAGAAGACCCTATACAAGATTAAAAAAAAAAAGTGAATATCCTGAATCTGAAATAAAAGATAATCATCTGTGCTAAAGAATGGTGCACAGTTCAGTAACTATAGCATTTCCATCATGCTAAAGCAGAATGCTAAAAGGAATTGTAATGTAAAGAAAGAAATAAAGTATTTTTATTCTTTAGTTGCCCTGTGGCAGATCTGCAAAGTCGGCCTACAACTAAAAAATTAATATAGCTAAAAGTAAAAAAAAAAACAAAAAAAACCAAAAACAACAACAACAAAAAAACCAAACCAAACAAACAAACAAAACAAAAAAGCAAAAAAAAAAAAAAATGAAGGTAGGTGATATAGGTTGGTTTTCTGTTAATAGTATAAAACCAGTGGAGGCATAACCCTTTTGTGTATCATATTAAGAAAGACTCCTACTGATGGTAAGGGGCTTACATCATTCATAGCTGCCACTTACAACTAGCAAAGAATTAATTTCCTAGAGCAAAATGTATTAGTCTAGAATTTCTCCTTCATATCTGGTTCCAAGACATTAAGAGAATGATGGGTTGGATGTTAGCAGGCAATAGTTAATAATTAATTGGGTTATCTCTCCTGAATGTATCATTGATTCTGTGTCATGATTCAATACTTTGAATATAAAACATTATGCCTATTTACATTAGAAAGTTAATTTCCTTACCTCGGAGCTTGCTATGGTTTGGATACAGTTTATGTGTGTTACTTAAAGATTCCTGTGTTGGAAGATTGGTGATAAAAGGTTGTGAAACCATTTAAGTGGTGAAGCCTAATGTAGCTCATTTACTTTTAATCAAGATGTTTCATAACATGTGAAAATTTTAAGAAATTAAAATTTCTATGTCTATTCATAACATTTTTCTAGAATATGGACACTCAATTCTGTATTGCTAGCCTAACTATGTTTGTATTTTAATAGAGATGTTATAGTCTATAGAGCCTAAAATATTTATCATTTGGCAATCAATAAGAATTTAACCTAGGGGCTGGAGAGATGGCTCAGTGGTTAAGATCACTGGCTGCTCTTCCAGAGGTCATGAGTTCAATTCCCAGAAACCACATGGTGGCTCACAACCATCCATAATGAAATCTGGTGCCCTCTTCTGGCCTGCAGATATACCTGCACACAGAACACTGTATACATAATAAATCTTTAAAAAAAAAAAAGAATTTAACCTAACATTTGTCAATTCCTGTTCTCTATAAAAAAATCCTGCATTTTTATTTGTGTTTTAAAATCAAATTAGAAAATATAAGATGGAGTATAATATTTTTGCTTGACAAGTATAAATTTTAATTCATATATAATTTTTCTATATTCCTACTAGAACTGAATGTTGTTCTCTTTAAATTGTTTGGGAACTAATAATGAGTTAGTGCTAATAAATAAAAACAATGCTTAATGTTGAAAAACTGTATTCATGTGCTAGGCTTACACCATAATAAATCACTATAGCATTGGCAGCTCAAACAACAGAAATTTATTTTATCATCCTTCTATAGACAGAAATCTGCTACATAGTTGATGAGTTTATGCTGAAACTCTAGCATGCAGGGCAATAATTGTTGGAGGTGAGTTCTTTGAAAGGTATGGGAAGACCCCTTAGGTTATGGGGTAGGGCCCTTATGATGATATTATTCCCTAATGTAAGAGGATGAGGATACAAGAGATGTATGTGCACATGTGTGGGCATGCACATGGCACAAAGGCCACTTGAGGACATTCAGAAAGAGGGTCTTCACCAAGAATCTGGCCATGCTAGTACCTTGATCTTGAACTTCCAATGTCTCAAGCAGAGAAATTGGTTCTCTGCCATTGGTTTTCCTTTCAACTGACAAGTTAGAGTCCAAGATCAAGACATGGTCAATGTGTGTGAAGATTTCTTCCCTCAGCTTGCAGATGGCTAATAGCTTTCTGGTTTCAGACGTGGTCCCATCTGACGATCCGCTGTCTTACTGTTTGTCCAGCTTTCTTATGAGGAACAGTTAGAGTGGATTAGAGCTCACACTCATGACCTGCTGGTTACTTTATCATCTGTTTAAATGCTCTGATTTCAAAAGAGTCGTATTCTGAGATAAGAGATTGAACTTTAACATATGGATGCTAGGAGCTCACAATTTAGCTCATAGTTAATGATAAAAAGAAGTTGTGGGTCTTTTTTTTTTTTTTTTTCCTGTTTCAAAAGTCTGAAGAAAGTTGTCTCCTGTGCCAATGAGTTTGAGGTTATTCCCAATTTCTCTTCTATCAAGTTTGGTGTATCTGGTTTTATGTTGAGGTCTTTGATCTGCTTAGACTTGAGTTTTGTGCAGGGTGATAGATATAGATCTATTTGCATTCTTCTGCATGCCAACATTTAGTTAGACCAGCACCATTTGTTGAAGATACTTTCCTTTTTCCATTATATTATTTTGGCTTCTTTGTCAAAAATCAAGTGTCCATAGGTGTGTGAATTTACTTCTGGCTCTTCAATTTTATTTCATTGATTAACTTGTCTGTTTTTATGCCAGTCCCATTAAGTTTGTTTTTATGCCAATACTATGAGGTTTTTATTACTATTTCTCTGTAGTACAGCTTGAAATCAGGGATGGTGATACCTCTGGAAATTCTTTTGTTGTACAGGATTGTTTTAACTATCCTGCTTTTTTTTTTATATGAACTTGATTATTGTACTTTAAGGTCTGTAAAAAATGGTGTTGGAATGTTGATGAGAATTGCATTGAATCTGTAGATTGCTTTTGGTAGAATGGCCATTTTTCCTATGTTAGCCCTCCAAACTATGACCTTTTTATCTTTGGATATCTTCTTCAATTTCTTTTTTCAGAGACTTGAAGTTTTTTTCATACAGGTCTTTACTTATTTGGTTAGAGTTGCAACAATATACTTTTTATTATTTTTGGCTATTGTGAAAGGTGTTGTTTCTGTGGCTTCTTTTTCAGCCTATATATTGTTTGTATATAGGAGGGCTACTGATTTTCTTTGAGTTAATTTTGTATTCAACCACTTTAATGAAAATGTTTACCAGCTGTAGGAGTCCCCTGGTAGAATTTTTGGAGAAAATTAAACAAAAAGAAAAAAAAAAAAAGAAAATGCCTCTATAGGATCTATAAGATCAGGATGTAGGCAAGCCTATGGGACATTTTCTTAATTAGTGATTGATAGGGGAGTCCCAGCTTATTGTGGGTGGTGTCATCCCTGAGCTGGTGGTCCTGCATTCTATAAGAAAGCAGGAGGAACAAGCCAGTAAGTAGCATCTGCCACGGTCTCTGCAGCAGCTCTGTACCTCTAGGTTCCTGCCCTATTGAAGTTCCTGTGCTGACTTCCTCCGGTGATGAACAGTGCTGTGGAAGTGTAAGCCAAACAAACTCTTTTCTCCTCTACCCCACCAAAAATAGGTCTGAAGGTAAACTAGAGTCCACTTGAATCCAGACTTTTCAAAGCAAACATCAGGAAACATCGAGGAGCCCAGACAAGTTCCATAATGTCTTCTAAAGTTTATGGCATATTTCCATCCTTCCTTCCTTCCTTCCTTCCTTCCTTCCTTCCTTCCTTCCTTCCTTCCTTCCTTCCTTCCTCCTTCCTTCCTTCCTTCCTGTCTTCCTTCTTCCTCTCCCTTCCACCCTCCTTTGCTTCCACTCTTCCTTCTTTACTTCCCCCACTCTATAACCTCTCCCCAAGATGATATTGATAGAATAATTTTGCATTCATGACATTATTTTATGTTTTAGTACTGCTCCCCCATTTTAGTTTACATATTTCTGTATGTTTTCCCTAGTATAATATCCAGAGTAAATTTGGAAATTTCTCCACCAACAAAGATAACGTTAAATTACATTTAAATTAAAATCCAAGGAAGCTCTGCTCTTTGGTAGAAATGCTCACAGGAGCCAGTACTTCTAATTGTTATAAAGGGCTTATCTTCCTCATCTGTCTCTTATGCTGCCCTGCAAGGAAATGCAATATATTTGGGATAACTTAAGAAATGCTTCTGATTCAAAGGAAAAAAATCAAGCTTCACATGTTTTCTATAAAACAGAGATTTAAGTTCTATTCCAAGAGGATAAAAATATTTGTGAAAGAAAAAATGTAATTTTAATTACTGAAATCAAAGGAATGGCACAGCAGAGGGATTGTTTTTCCTAAATGTGGATATTTTAAAACGAATGATTTTTTTCCCACTGATTTCCCAATTTCTAAAAGTCATTTAGTGATTGTTCACAAATGAGAACCACACATGGCTGACTGGTGTCCGAGGTCAGACACACTTCTTTCTGAAGACCTCAGAGTACTTCCAAATGGTTGATGCTTATCACAAACACGGACTCGTGAGGTAGGCAGGAGAAAGGAGGTGTTTTCTTACACAGTCTCCCAGAGAGTAATCTTGAAAGCATAGCTAAGATTTTTCAGATAAGGCAGAAGCACATAGTGCCTTTTAAAAGGGGTTATGGTGACCCTGATTTTACTGAAGAGATTTTTGGCTGTACAAATGTCCAGGAGCCACCCCAGGGATTTGAATTCATTAAACAAGTAGGGCAAGGTGTACCTTAAAAGCCAACTCTAACTGACTAATTTCCTCATATGTGTTTTAAAGCAATCTAGCAACATTTGAAACTCTTGGTTTGTGTTTCATCTACTGGAATTCCTGAATTTTGAGTCCATTCTCCGTAATCCTCATATGGATGGTATAAATTATGAGAGTTGATGATAATTATGGAATGTTTTAAAAAACAGTCTAATTAAATTTACAGTAATAGCTGGAATTTTGATGTCCCCCCCCTCTCTTGGAAATAATAACTTAGTATCGGGCTCTGGCTTTTAAAATTTTCAGCTATATTTATTCGTACTATCCTGTTTTTTTCTGAAGGACTGGCACTTAGTCATTTGAAAAACTCTCAAAGGAGTTTCTCACTGACTTTCAGAGAAGATCCAACCAAAGCAGCTGGCAGTCGATTAGCAGAAGCCTAAATATAAAAGTCGAGGCAATGTTCTAAGCCACATGCTATGGAGAACTTGGTTTCCACGGACTTGAATCTGGGCCCAGTTTTTCATCTTATTTCTCATGAATTGCCATGTTAAAACAAAGATCTGAGCTGGAGAGATGGCTCAGCAGTAAAAGAGCATTACCTGCTCTTCCAGAGGTCCTGAGTTCAATTCCCAGCACCCACATGATGGGTTACAGCCATCTGTAATGGGATCTAATGCTCTCTTCTGGTGTTCATGAAGTTAGAGCACTCATAGACATAAAAATACATAAATAAATAAATCTTTAAAAGGTATTACAAAACAATAAAACACCCATAAGGGTCCAGATAATACACCTGTTAGTGCCTTTTCTGTTATTGTTACACAGTACCTAAAACAATAAGGCTTATTTGGGGCTCATAATGCTGGCAGTTTCAGTTTCTGTACAGCTAGCCTTGTTGCTTTCGGGCCTGTGGTAAGGAACAATGTAATGGCCTGAGCACGTGGTGGAGTGAACCCTTCACAGACATGAGGAAGGAAAGGGTAGGCTTCCACTGTCCCCCTCAAGAACATGTCCTCAGTTTCCAAAGGGCACCACTTTAAAGTTCTAAACTTTCCAATGCTGTCAGTTTGGAGACTAAGACTAATGAATGGGTGTTTGGAGAGGCATTTCGTACAAATTATAACCATCAACAACCCTTCAAAGAGAATGTAGTACTGGATCTCTTTGGAGAAAATAATAAAGATTCTCTTTATTCTCTTACATTTCTAATAGAAGCTTCTATTTTCTTCTCTCTGAAATTTTGATATGTAGTTGATACCCTTCTGATTTTTATCAAGGTATAAGGAAAACAAAATTATGTTGAATTTATGTTAGCATCATGTCTTGAGAGGCCATGGTTAGTTCTGATGGGACTCTTAATCATGTTCCAAACATTGAGTCTCCGGCATCTCAGATCCTGAGAACTTTCTGTCACTATGAAATGTGAAAGAGAGTAACATGCTTGATGTTGTGAACTGGACAGGAATATCATCTCACCTGCCTTTTTTTCTTTATTTTATGGATTTTTTTGAGAATTTCATACATGAGTTCTGTACTTGTATCACTACTACTCCCACCTCTCCCCATGACTCCTCCCATATCCCCCTCACTTGACTCTGTAGTCCACAATTTGAACTCAGTGAACAACTTTTATCATAAATGATCTTGTTTTCCTCTCCCAAGAATAGACAACTCCTGAGACACTCCAAATTTTTTTTCTGCCAACCCCACACACTGAATAGTAAGTAGTCTGTCCAGTTTTAGGAAATGGCAGTAACTATTTTCACTTTCTTTTTGTCTTCCTGTTTCTCTGTTCCTCCTTTCTCTACCTTTCCCCTGTACTTCTGCCTGGTGCCTTTATTCCTCTTTTCAAGTGACCAGGTGCTGACAGGACATAAAAAGCTTTTTTTGGATACTCTCATTATTGACAAATAGCTTTAAAAAATACATACCTCCACCACCACCATCCCTGCTAAGTAAGAATATTTCCCTGGTAGGAATTGAAGCAATTTAAGAGAAGTACTTTAGGTTTTGATAGTTGACTTTTTAGGACAACCTATGTCGGGCTGGAGAGATGGCTCAGCCGTTAAAGGCTAGGCTCACAACCAAATATATAGGACAACCTATGTCAGAACAAAGTATGCCAGAAAAGTATTCAGTACAAAATTTCAGAAGACAGGGCAGTCCTCGGTAAATTGAAATATACAGTTATAAAGCTTTTGTTGCTTAGGAGACAATAGGTGAATAAGAGGGCTTTAACAAATAGCATTGTTGATTTATGACTGACATTGGCAATAACTGTGAACAACACAACTCTTCTCATCCACTCAAAAAGATTTTGTTGGGAAAGAAAGTGTTATAAGCTGAGGTTCTCCAAAGGAACACATGAAGAACACTGGTGCTAAGCTGTCTGGAAGAGATTTAGGCAAAGGTAAAGGAATTGTTTGTTTGTTTGTTTTTGTGGAGGATGGACCTACTGGCTGGGAAATGACTGATAGCCAGTGGCCAATGCTACAGTCTTTATACAGACTTACCTCATTTTTAATGAGACTTCCTGTTATCTTCCAAGACCTTTGAACTGAAAAGGCAGCCCCACTCTCATCATGGAGAATCTCCTTTGCTCAGAATGAGCTGATTGCAGACCAACGCAGCTACAACCTCATAGCAATGCCTGGATTGGTGCTTGAATGACTAGGTACTCTAACCTACCTAGGGGGACTCATAAAAGCAGTCCTTGAGGGGAAGGCAAGATGGATCTATTTTAAAGGCCCTCCCGGCAACCAGTCCTTAGACCCAAGTTTGATCCTCAGGACTTACATGGCAGAAGGAGAGAAGAGAATCCTGTGTGTTGCATGACACACACATGCAATCATGTGCACCCAAACAAGCAAACAAACAAATGAATGCAATAAAAATCTTAAGTTACATCTTTACTTGGCATTTTGGCCTAGTTCAAGTGTAAAAAGCTCAAGTTATCATCAGCATCTCTTTCAGAAGCAGTCACTGAGAAAATACAAACTGAAACTGGCCATGTAGTTTTCATGAATTATAGTAATTATGACCTTCCAAAGCAAGATAGGAGACAAATGCTTCTAAAACCATTCCCCTGAACCACATGATAGTTTCAATGTTAAGGAATTGAATTTTGCTTTTCCAAATTAGCAACTTGGTTTGAGTCTCAGCACTGTCTCTGAAATGTTTTCTGTCTTAGAAGATTTCTAACTCTTAGCTCTGAAACCCTTTATTTGAGAAAACAGAATGAGCAATATCATGATCTTGGAAGAAGAAAATTGAAGCATGAATTATCCTTATGGCCCCCACTATCTTTTCCTTTCTGTGATGCTGTCTTTTGACTGTAGAAAGCTGTGTTTTAACTTTAATCAAAAGCTCCTGTTTGAGCCCATGGCTCAACATTATTGTTCACATAATAATTAAAATTTTCAGAAAACAAGAGTAACATAATGAAGGTCTAGGGTACCTAGGGATTCCATTTCCAATCCCTTTATTTTACATAAGAAGCCATCTACCTAACGTACATTCCCAAAGGAAACAACCATCACTTCAAGCCTGGAAGAGCTAGTGTCTAGTGCCTGGGGAAACAGCTTAGTCCTCTTTCCAGATATGCAAATTGCTTATCTTAGAGACACGTTTACACAGCCTCCAAACCACTGTGCTTATCTTTACCATGAGTTCCATTAACAACAAAAATCAGACATCATCCCTGACTCAATTACATCCTTGGCTACCTGCCTTTCTAATAGGCTGCCAAGAGATACTAGAAAGAGTCCAGAATTTCAGTTAATGATGTTTCTGAACCAGTTGAAACCCAGCTAAGGAATTTGCTCTCCAAGGATACCAATATTGTTACCTGTGCTCAAATATAAACAGATTTATATAGTTTATATTTATATATTTTGTATTTATATTTGAAAAGTCAACAAACATGAGAATTTAATAATTGTCTTGACTAGTTTTATGTTGACTTGATATAAACTAGAGTTATCTGAAAGAAGGGAACCTCAGCTGAGAAAAATACCTCCATAAGATCAGGCTGTAAGGCATTTTCTTAATTAGTGATTGATGGGGAGGGCCCACCTTTTTGTGGGTGGTACAATTTTTGGACTGGTGGCCCAAGATTCTACAAAAAAGCATGCTGAGCAAGTCATGATGAGGAAGCTAATAAACAGCACCCTTCCATGGCCTCTGCATCAGCTCCTGCCTCCAGGTTCCTACCCGGTTTGAATTCCTGTCTTAATGTTCTTTAGTGATGCATTTGGATATAGAAACCAAAAATGTTCTTTCCTCCTCAACTTGTTTTTGGTCACGGTATTTCATCACAGCAATAGTAATCCTATGGGGAACAATAATTTAGAAAATGTTTAGAAAGTGTGCATAATTGTGGATGGAAAGTGAGGACATTTATATTCTTCAAGAAAGTTATTTTATTGATACTTGAAAGAAGACTAGTCATGGCTGTGGCCTAAATTTTGGTGTTGCCATTGACATGACATTGAAGAAGGTATTGCAATCTTTGAACCTTAATTTCTTCCTCTGCAAAATGGAGGTGGTCTAAAGCAGTGGCACCAAGACTTATAGTGTTCATAGATCAGTAAAATGAGAAGCAGAAGTTCATGCAGCATTAGTGACTTTTACATTTCTTATTAGTGATATTTTAAAGCTTTAACTCTATTCCTGCTATCCTTATCACTTAATTCAAAGTCTTTGGATACAAAATAGTAGATATAAGGTTGAATTAGAATATTGGCCTTTAAATGAGATCCATCTAGACTAATGAAAACAGCAACAACAAAACTATGGCACTGTCATTTCTCACATTTCCCTGAATACTTATTTTTAAAAAATTAATGGAAACCAAGCATCTGCCCTTCAACAGGGTTTTGTCATCACTAGAGAATTTCCTCTGTAAGTTTAACTCACCTGGGTACTGAAATTAGGGTTTATAATTTGAGAATCTTCGTATTGATTTATTTATTTTGAAATTCATTCTCTGCAGCTCAAGCTGTCTTCAAACTTACTGTCTATCATAGGATGATCTTGAACTCCTGATCCTCTTGCTTCCACCTCCCAAATGTGGAGATGACAGATGCACACTGCCATGTTGGCCCTTCCACTACTGACTAATGCTTTCCCTTTTAAAAATATCTATTTCCCAACAGATACTTTTAAGTCCTTAAATCTCTGCTTAAGGATATTTTTGTATTTCATCTCTCCTCTTTATGTCTGTGTGGAATGACAACAGCAGTACGCTGATAAATCACATTGTTATCAGAATGGATTCACTCCAGGGAACAGCCTTCAGGGAGCACAGACTCTCCTCTGTAACTATTAGCTTTTAATTAAACAAACCTAGCTTTAATGCTTTTAAAATGTGTGTGTGTGCACTTTTTTTTCTTTTACATGTATTTATCTGTGGAAGTGGAATGCAAGTGTGATGCTACACCAGCGTGGAGTTCAGAGGACAGCTTGCCATGTGGACCCTGGGGATGGAGCTTGGGTTGTAGGCTTGGCAGCAAGTGCCAGCTGAGTTGTCTGTGATAACTGAAATCATGCTTATGAACACCAAATACTGTTGGCTTTGAGACATATTGAAGTGATGAATATAGGTTGCTCCCATACTGAATAAGAATACATTACCATACTGTCCTTCTACAACCAATCCTATGTGCTAGAAACTACTATTGTCTGCTTGATGTTTACAATAACCATACCGAGATCCATACATCTTTGTAATTAGTTATTCCACCTATCACAATTTTATTTTTTAAGAAAGTAAGAAAACTGCTTGAAATAATTTGCATAAGTAGGGAAGGAGGGAAGCCATTCCTGAATTCAAACTTCCTGTCTCAGACTCCATGTGATGGCTGATCTGCCCTCAGTTTCGGTGGTTCTGTTCTCCCATTGAAATTCCCATTGTCTCATTTGTCATACTATTTTAACAATACCATTCCTATACATAGTTAGCTAATTTATAGCTTCTAATACATAGCTGCTCCTAAACCATAAAACCAAGGATTTTGAGTAGGATTTTTAAAAGAAAAAAGCTTTGAGTGAGTCCCAAGAAATAATTTTTTATGTATAATTTTGAAAATTTATTTCACATTTCCTATGTCTTCTTGGAAATCTAGACTTAGTTTCTTGTCCTTTTAAAAGCACTGTTGTTGTGAAGTGTTAAATGACGTAGTGTTTCATATGATAGTATATGATTCAAGATATCCATTTTATTGTCTGTTTCTGTGTGAGTGTGTGTGTACCTTATATTCATCTACCTGATTTCTACAGTTTTATAGCATTATGTTATTTCTTCTATAAAACAAGAGTCAAATGTTTAGTATGATCACACTTTGTTTAATATATTCCTCCTAACATGAATACTTAGGGTATTCTCAGACAAACTTAATGACAATCATGATAATTAGAAGTCAAACTACATTTCACAAAATTGGACTTAATTTAATAAGAACCTCAGGCCATTTTAATTTTTGTTGTGGTATGAATAGAAAATGTCCCCTATAGGCCCATGCATTTTGATACTTGATCCCCAGTCAATGTGACACTATTTTGGAAAGGTGTGGATCCTCTGAGGTGTGAGGCACAGGATGAGGACTACACCTTAGTCCCATTTCTAGTCCTGTCTCTATTTTCTGATTGTTGCCATGTGATAAGTCACCTGCTATAAGCTTCAACTACTGCCTTATCCTCCTCCCTGCTGTCATGTTCCCTCAGACCTGATAAACCACTCATCCCTGAAATTGCTACTGTTAAACATTTTATCATGGAACCAACAGTGATGAATATAGCTTGGAAACAAGTTCTGAGATGAAAATTTGCCCATGGGTGTTTTGTATGAGACATCTCTTTGTTCCTGTTCTTAAACTATAAGAGAAATGAGATAGTTCAAGAGAATATGCTTTTCATTTTGAAGCACTCATCTTCAACAGGTGACAGTTTTCTTCTTCAGGTGTCCATGGCTTAAGGAAATCTGGAAATAGAACCTGTTCAGGTATGTTGACTCACATTTCCTCATAACAGCTTCAATACCCTGCTCCCAAGTTGCTTATAAGGCAGGGTGGAGAACCCACGCTATTTTTAAAAACCTGGTATATAGCTTGCATCTGCTGTTCAGCATTTTGCCGTCTGACTACCGGGATGAGGCTTTTCATCTGTAGCCAATGGTTTAGGATTGCACCCGAATTAGTAATTAATCACCCTCTACATTTATTGAGTTTCCCAAGCATCTCACTAGCTTCTAGCAGCACCTCCACCATCCCATAATCTTTATGATTACAGTTTTTGTAATGCTCTGGAGCATGCAGGACATTTCCATTATTAGCACATTCTCTTCCACTTGCATCTCATTTCAGTTGTCACCCATGAATGTTTTAACTACTGCACATTGTGATTTCCTGTCAGGGACTCCCTAAACTCCACCTAATGGTCACAGGACAAATTCAACTACATTCCACAACTGATTACTAGAGCCAAATCCCTTAGAAAACTTTCCAAGGAATAAACTTTCATAGATACTTAAAGGCAAGAAGAACATCACTAGATAGAAGTTTCATGTATGAGGCCATTTTCAGGTAATCCCACACTGATTAGGTCAATCTTAAGGCTTACTGACTTATTCTTCAGTGTCTAACTGTTACTGTATATGAGTACAATTTCCTTAGGAGAGGCAGTTCCTTTGGGTATCAGGGGTGATTCTTGAAGTCTTGAATGGAAGAACTCAGTTGAGAGCCATCAGAAGACATGATCTCAATTATATATAAGGGATTGAATATTTTGATTTAAAATGAGGGTCCTAGATTATTCTCACAATTATATCTTTCAGAGAAAATTATTCATCACCTTCCCTTCAGACTACAAAATTACAGTTTCTCACTGTTGTTCTCACAATATCAATTACATATAGAAATACATTTATAGTCTTTAAATTTATTTAACTTGAACTCAGTATACATCTCAAAGATCATTAATGATTACCGATTAAGCATTGGGCTGAGTAATTCAGATATAGTAGTGTATGTGACACCAAGGCATCAAGATAAGGTAAGATCTGTTCTTCATGGAAGATACATTTTTGTGAGGAAAACAGGTGTTGGTGATATTTGTATTGAGCATTTAGTGTTCTGATAGACTAAGTACCATGTAAGACACAGTAAATTACATAAAAAATATGTTTACTCTTATTAGTGGAAGAAGCAGGATGTCTAACAAAGCAATTAAAAAAAAGATTACTTCAAATATGGATAAGAAAGTGATACAGACAAAATACCAAAAAGAATGGAATCTGATAGTGATGGGATCTGATAGTTATGTGGGAGAAAGGGAATGGCTAAACAGAGTTTCATAATGAGAAAAAAGTGAATCATAGAAAGTCAGTGACATGTGGTCAAGTTAAGTCAACAGCTGAGAACTCCTGGGAAAGTGGAGGCCTATGGGTAGGTGGATGGGCAGAGTGAGGAGAGAGAGAGAGAGTGGATGGTTACATTAATGGGATGCCCTTGCAGACCAATATAAACAGACTGACTCTTCTAAGCATTGAGAAATGACTATAGGATTTTTATTAGATATATACTAAATCAGACTTAAATCTTTAAGAAAGATTTTTTAAGATTATAATGAAAAAATTAATATGTGGTGAATTAGTCCTTGTTGGGTTACCAGTAACGTAATAACAAAGACTTACTTTAAACAAAAAAAAAAAAAATTTTTTTTTGGTTCTTTAGGGCAATGGTCTTCATGCTGTCAAAGTCCTGAAGCAGTCATTCATTATATAGTAAGAATAAGAGACAGGGAACTTGTATGTGTGCACATGAACATGTGCACGTCTTCTAGTTCTACAGCTCTTTAAGTTATCAGTATCCAGCCAGGATCTTTATTTTATGACTGTATTGATCTTTATCACCTAGCAAAGACTCCAAGTCTAGATACTATCATCCAGTTATGTTTTCCTTCTCCTTATGTCTTACAGTGGAGACTAAACTCCATCATAAATGCTGGGTAGACAAGCTGTATTCAAGCCCTAGCACGTGAGAACAGCCATGGAGGCATGTGCTCTAATTAAAGGAATGGTGTAGTAATCTAATGCAGAGATGATTGTGACTAGGCAGCATTGTGGCAGTAGAGATGGAGGGCAATAAATACATTACTGATTAAGTTTTTGAGCTAGAGATGACAGGTCAGGCAAGGGATAGGGAAAAGAGAGGAATTAGGATGATTCTACTTTTGTTTGTGTATCTACTAGACAAAGGAGACCTTGGTGAGTGGCTCACATTCTGGGATGATGTTGTCAGCAGTAATGGGAACCATTGCTTTGTGCTTGTAGAGACTGTGGTCACAGAAGGGTCTTAGTGAAAGTCACATCAGAGCAGATGTCTGAGAACTATCTAGTTCTGCAAAGATACAGGGTCCCACCAATGCTTCAAAGAGAAAGCCCTTGACATAAAGAAGAATGCATGGCAAAAACAAGAAAGAGGCTGTTAGGCTACAGGGCAGTGCTCTGAGATAGGTTGGAGAGCAAAGCAAGAACCATAAAATTGTTCTTTGCTACTTTGTCCCCCAAAACAGCAAATGTGTTAATTAGATAAAAAGGCCTAAACAGAGCTGGAAGGCCCAGCTCAGCTGGAGGCAAAGTGAGGTTTTCAATGTTTCCGTATCTGGCAGATCTCATCTGCTTCAATTCTTATTTCCTGAGGCCACTTAGAAACCTTTTACTTGTGCATCTAGACTCCATATGACTAAGTAAATGAAGATTTCACTCAAGCTTAGAATTAAATTTTGGCAGGTTTTCTGAACAGTAATAATATAGAACACATGTCTTGTTCAAAACATCCTCTATTTTCTTTCCGTGGTGTTACAAGGTAACATAAACAGAATTATACTTACTTATTGTATCAGTGAAAAGAGTCATGGAGTCAAACCCACTCCTAAGACTCAAAAAAATAATTGATACTACAGAAAAGTATGTCAATTTCTATTTGGTATGGCCACTTAGTTGGGTTTTTTTTGTATTAAAGAAACAATTATTAACTGACAGTAATTATTAGCTAATACATATTCATCAAGAGTCGTATTCAAACTGAGGCTCAACAGTATTATATCTTTTTATATTAATTGACCCTGTTAGCAATGAAGGTGTCTGTGGTAGTTAGCTTTACATTACTGTAACAAACTACCAGAGCTTACCAAGAGTAAAGATTCATTTTGACTGAAGACTTCAGGAGTGTCCATTAACTTTGCCTGTGATGATACAAGTAGGGAGTGTGATGGAGGAAGCTTCATCTCAAGGCAGCTTAAAGAAGGACCAGAGTCCCACTATGCTCTACAATGCCATGATGCCAATGATTACCCTGGTAGGTCCCACCTCCTAAAGAGAGTAGCACCTTCAAGGGGTCCCATAGGTTCAATCAAAAGTCTTCAACAAATAGGCTTTGGGGGACTTTTTTAAACAATAGCACCTTGATGATCAGTTAACTGCTGCCATCAAATGGAAGATTCTAGAAGCAATAACAAGACAAAGGAGGTTACCCAGATGATTCTACTAAGAGACTAGTAGCATTTTCACAGCATGGATAGGTAGTTTCAAGCATGTTTATTCTTATAGTTTTAAATACTACTAATAACATAATCGTTATTAAACAGTGTGTGATGATTTATTTTAAATGTCTATTTGGTATGGTTGAAACAAACTCCAAGATGAAAGCCAGCCACCTTCTCCATTTCTTTTGTTCTCCTCCCAAACCTCATCAATTGACCACAGCTTCCTACCTCACATTCACCTGTTATCCTCACTGAGAGTCTTCAAAAGACATGTTTGAAAACATCTTTTCTTTGAAGTCCACAGAATTTCCTATGCTGTGTAGCACCATGCTTTCTCTCACTCTGACAAATGATGGAAATCATAATGTATGTTCTGTTATCCCAGACAAAAAGCATTCATCTACTAAACCAAACACAAATTATTACCAAAAAGAAGGGTCTTAAGGTTCCCTTCTTTTTTTATTTGAAATGTAGAATTGGAATATTTGAGAAACTAGAGAGTCTAATTCCCCTTACTTGATTTTTATACATTGACTGTGTGCATCAAACTAGACTGTTGTACCTCATATGTAAGCACAGATGCTGTATGTCAATTTCAATTTACAAATTTTCAAAAAAAGGAAAAGCATCTTTTCAGCCTGAACTTATTCTAGAAGAAAAAGAAATAAAAATGTAATGCAATGTGCAGAATAATAACAAAACACAAGCAGCTCTTTGCTCATATCTCTTACATCATATATTTAATAAAACAAGTTTATTATACTTGTTCACCTTTCCCTACTTTGAAGACTGAATTTTTTTTTTTTTGGTTTTTAAAGACAGGATTTCTCTGTATATCCTTGGCTGTCCTGGACTCACTTTGTAGACCAGGCTGGCCTTGAAACTCACAGCGATCTACCTGCCTCCCGAGTGCTGGGATTAAAGGAGTGTGCTACCACGCTGAAGACTGAATTATTTATACATGATACAATTCATTATTATTTATTAACTACCTGGAATCATACATTAGTTGACTATCCCATAGCTGGCATTATAAAAATCACAAACTTCAAGAGACTGTCATGATACCCTCGGAGACACTTAGGGACCTCATTCAGAACACTGTCATAAGCGGAGAGGATTGGATTTAGGGATGATATCAAATACAGAACTTGAACTTCTTGCACAAACTTAAAACCAAACCATCACATCACCTCTCTTTGTTTTGGACCCAACATGTCTGTGTCTATTTGGGTAAAACTATTGAATGCATACTTTTTGGTGAGCTGTCAACAGCAAAGCTTAGAAACAGATGTGTTTCTGCTCTTTTCGTTATTAGGGAAACAAGAGCAGCTGTGCTGGGATTGTGTGCAAAAAAGTCTCTGCACTCAGGGACTCGGAAAGGCTGGCAGTTAGAACAGCATTTTATCAGGAAAACCTCTAGACAAGGTCACTGGGCACTATTCTGAGTTACAGTCCATAGTGAAACTGCTTATTCAGTTTCTTGAGGTGTCAAAATTCTGTGTTAGGATATATGCTAAACTTGGTACAGCCACTGTGGCCTTGATTTACAGGCTACAGCTAGTCTGTAGTCATACATTGTCAAAATCTGAGAGCTTATCTTTTAAAATAGTGAATCCCACTTGTCCTATTTGTGAGAGGATAGGTGGAAACCTAGAATAGAGTCTTTGTGTAGTTCCTCTAAGAGTGTGTGGGCAGGGAGAGCCAAATGTGTGTTTTCTAGACACAATATGCACAGTGGGGAAGAAACCAAGCATATTTGGTGAAAGAAAAATAAATCAAAGTATAAAAGCAACCTTTTTTCATGCACTTGCAAGATTTGACAATAACCAGATGGGAAGGTTTTTTTTTTTTGCATTGAGTTGGTGTTTTATGTGCAGCAGGAGGGCTATTTTGGGCCCAATTTGGGAAATTTGTCACAGAAGTTCACTTGTCTTGAGCTTCAACTTCCTGCTGCAAGGAATCTGGTGATCATGTTTATGCATGTTTTGTACGTGGAGGACAGATTCTTTTGTGTGCCTCTGTGTGTGTGTTGAGGGCTAAATGTACATGTGACTGGTGTTTTTCTGTCCTCCCCGAGTTATCTCTTGGCATAGAGAATGTAAGAACGATGAAACTGGGTTTGTTTGAGCTGGGCATATATAGACAGTTGGAGGAGAAAGAAAAAAAAAAGACCCAATAAAAGGGGGACATTTTCAAAATGGTATATTTTCCTCTAGAAAACTTCAAACTACTGCATCCATGGAGAACGTGTGAGGAAATTTTCTGAAGAGGAGAAAATTGAGTGGGCTACGACAAGAGATGCCCTCTGAATGAGACCTCACTTTCTGCTTTAAAATAAAGCTCTGATGTTCTCATTAGGGGGCCCTACATACAGCTCTTTGCTGTAGCTCTGTTCAGAGGGTCTATCCAGCTACAGGTGTTTCTAATAAGAAATACGATTTTGTAGTCTTAGAGTTCATTTTCATAAACTGTGCACCAAGTCTCACAAGCTCTTTCATTTGTTGTTCTTCTTTCTACAGAAATCAAAAGACACATTAAGTAATTTTAATGGGAGAATGAGGAAGAAGAGCACACTTAGATATTGTCTCCCAAAGGCCTTGGGATGACCTCTGATGCTACCACCCACTCGAATGATGGTGGGAGAGCTCAAGTCGTAGTCATTTCTCTCAGTTGAGTAGCTTTGGTTCTGAAGGTTCTGCTCAAATGCTGTTTGTCCTGGTATTCTTACTGTTCCTCTCCTATTTCCTCCTCTTTTTCTTGGCTTTAGAATGTGGTTACTGACAGCCAACATTTGACCAAACTCAGAGAAAATGGTCTCAGGGTTACCATCACAGAACAGCTATTAAGAATGTTACAATAAATAGACTGACCAACTCTCAAAGAAGGGTTAATTAAATTCCAATTTTGGTCAAGTCCTGTGGCATTTTAAAGCCAGATTCTCAAAAGTAAATATTTCTACATTGTTGCTACTGACTGTTCTGTACTTACTGTGTACTGAAGGGAACTTGGAACTCCACAGAGTAAGAACAGAAGGCAATGCCTGATGCTGGAGGAAAAGCCCTGGCTCCAGGCTCTCCTTTCTCCAGGGACAACTACAGAGCAAGATGAAGTTTTATAATCTCCACAGCAGGATCTGAAGAACCAACTTCTACATTTGCATCTGGATCACTTTTGAATATTCCCACCATATGCAGGATGGCTGTTCCCTCTCTTTTGCTCAGGATTTGGTGACACAGTACTTGACGTAAACTTTGTATAAATGGAGATTATAAAAGCAGAACTGCAGGCCCCATGCTGACGGCAGCTCCATTTCTCTTAGGTAAAATACCAAGGCCAGAATCGTAAAAATGTCTCAACCTCAGTTGCTCTATCTACACAACATTGACTGGCAGGCACATCCCCCAACGACAGAGGGAGAGACTGTCCTCAAGGAGGACAATGTCTTCTCTGTGCTTATACTTCCCTCCTTTTAAAGTATGAACTCCACCTGCTACCACAAATTGTCTCTAGTACCTTTAAACCCCCTTTTTATTTTTCTTTAGTCTACCATCTACAAATCTCTCCAGCTTTAGTAATCTTCCATCCTAAAGCTCCCAACTGTTACTTGCCTGAGTTTGCCCCCTACCCCTTGACCATATCATTGCCGTCTTTTCTTCATGTATCGATCTTTCCATGTTGGTATCTGGTCCCTTCCCCCACCCCCGGCCCCCTCAGAGCCATCTTTCATATATATTCGATTCCCCTAGTTCTCTGAATTCAGTCAGTTCACACGTATCTTCTTTCTTTTTTTCCTGCCTTCTTCTAAATTTGGATGATCTTCATATATTTTCTACACTCTATACTTTACCTGAGGGACATTATTTTTTTAAAGACTATTTTAATAATTGCTTGTTCACTGATGAGCTCTCAGTAGACTTCTTTATTGTACACTTTTCCTGAGAAACAGAAATCATTTCAATTGACTATCTGAACCTGTAGCTCAGAAGATGGTCCCTCTACCTTTACCGCTATCCTCCCTCCCCTTCTCACAGAACCCTGGGAAGGTCAGTTCCTCCATTCTCTTCTGTTACTGATCTCATCTGTGTAAAGCTGCTCAATTCTCTCTTTCAGAAGCTAACCAGACAGGGTCCTGCTGTAGCTTCCTTTTTACATGCCTTGTTCTTTCTTCAATTATATGATATGAGTTTCTCTAGCCAATATTTTTCAAACAAGAAGCTATAAATATCTTAATTGCTTGGAGTAGTTTCACCTTTTCTCTGCTGATACATGCAAATGCAATTATTACTCTGTCTGGCCTGGAAGGATGACAGACGTTTGATAGATGAGATGTTTTGCAATGTAGTTCATTCTTCTAAGTATTACACAGAAGTTTTATGAGAATCAAATCACATATTTTAAGAAAATAAACCACTGAAATTTAGAAATGATCAAGCCAATTGTGTATCAATAGAACTAGTCAGATCTTTGCTGTCATAAAGCCTATATCCTATTTGTTTATACAAGTGAGGCATGGTTTATACATATGAGGTTTATGCAAAGGTGTCACCTGACAAATGTAAAGGGATGCATTTAATACCCCTTGTTTTATGCATTACAGCCATAGTGCTTTTGTTGGTGTAGACATCAGAAAGGTATATGGTGTCAAATGCTTCTTCAGGAAGGAAAAGTCACAGGTAGGCCACAGGAACCCAACTAGACTACTTCCTTCACCCAGTGTCTGATAGATGAGGTGAAGATGGGTATATGAGACATAGTACAGGAGAATGCAATCAGCCCAAGACTTTAAATGCAGAAGGTGTTGATGAAGGAAGACTAGCAAACACTGTGCCCTGATATCTACTGGATCTTTGGGAGGAACCTACTGAACTCCTCCCTCCTCAATAGGAAATGCTTACTAATTTGTAAACATTGTATTACAACAAGCAAGTGGGTGGACTGGCATAGACAGACTGAGGCAAAAATCTCCTGAGCTAAGGCTCTTGGGTCATGTGGACTGAGATCTCAACAATAGATTGATTCATGACAGAGTTAGCTTCACAGGCTCTGTAATCCCTGAAATCCAAGCACCTTTCTCCTCCACAAACATCAAACCATGATGGTTTGTTTGTTGTTTTTGTTTTTTACATCCACTCTGCAGTTTTCCCTCCCTCTACTCCCCCACCCCATCCACTCCTCCTCTGTTTCTTTTCAGAAAAGGAAGGCTTCCCATGAGTATCAATCAAACATGGCATATGAAGTTGCAGTAAGACTAGGTACCTCCCTTCATATTAAGTCTGCACAAGGCAACCCAGTAGGAGGAAAAGGGTCCTAAAAGCAGGCAAAAGAATCAGACATACCCTGCTCCCACTATTACTAATCCCACAAGAAGATAAAGCTATACAACTGTTACATATATGCAGAGATCCTGGGTCAGTCCCATGTAGGCTCCCTGATTTTTGGTTCAGACCCTGTGGGTCTCTGTGAGCCCAGGTTAGTTGATTCTGTGGGTTTTCTTGTGATGTCCTTGACCCCTCTTTACTGTGATACTTGTCTCCACACAGGACCTAGAAACAAATGCTAGGGGCTGAAAATTCTGGAACTCTGAGTCAAAACAATGATGTTTTTCCCTTTAAGAAGATTTGCTTAGGTATGTTTTCATGGTGATAGAAATCTGATATACATACCATGTTTTAGGACTAGAGGGAGAGCCAGAGTGAAAAGAATGAAGATGCAGGCACATAGTGTGGATATACAGAGACCATGGCTGAGAGTCTAGGTCTTATTCTAAAAATAGTTATGGACAAACTGGTATTTTTTAATCAAAGAGTAGAATCGTCTGATATTTTCTTTCTTTCTTTCTTTCTTTCTTTCTTTCTTTCTTTCTTTCTTTCTTTCTTT
>CAJQZJ010010411.1:3310693-3327226 GCA_907164525.1 Lophiomys imhausi
TTTCTTTCTTTCTTTCTTTCTTTCTTTCTTTCTTTCTTTCTTTCTTTTTTCCTTTTTTCTTTCTTCCTTCATTCTTTCTCTCTCTCTTTCTCCCTCTCTCTCTCTCTTTCTTTCTTTTAAGGTTTTTTGAGACAGGGTTCTCTGTATGACAGCCTTGGCTGTTCCTGGAACTCATTATGTAGACCAGATTGGCCTTGAACTCACAGGGATCTACCTGCCTTTGACTCCAGAGTGCTGGGATTAAAGGCATGTGCCACCATGCCCGGCCATTACAGATAGTTTTGAACTGCCATGTGGGTGCTGGGATTTGAACATAGATCCTTTGGAAGATCAGCCAGTACTCTTAACCCCTGAGCCATTTCTCCAGTCCCCTGATCTGCATTCTTTTTTTTTTTTTAAACACACTTATTTCTTCTTATTTCTTCAAGTTACATCACAATCCTATTCTCCTTCTTCCTCCCCCTCCAGGTTCCACTCTCCAACCCTCTTCCCCCTCATCCCCCTATCTGCTTTTCTTTTTTTAATTTAAGGTGTATCTTCCCCCCCACCAACAGCTCCCTTTTTAGTCTAATTAAAGGCTCTTTTTCTTATAATAATAAATACAACACAGAACAGTAAGAACAATTAGGCCACAATTATGAAAATTATAAGGTATAACAAACATTCCCAATGTCCAGTCTATACATTTTTGGCAACTGATATTAATATTCTATTATCTATCTATCTCAAAGATAGATGCTCCAATGTATTGAGAGAAATTAGGGATTGCCCAGGCAGTCAGTTGTCTGTCATTTCTTAGTTTTAGAAGTTGGTTGCTCTGCACTTTCTGTTTATTCAGATATATTTACCCTTCTCAGGTCTCTGATGTGGTTTTGAAGACTAGATAGTTATAGTCTCACAGTTAAATTGTAAGTTGTTTAGGAATTAAAAGGATGTTCAAGGTCCAAGAAGATGTTTTTAAATTGGTAATACAAGTTAAGAAACTGAGTGAGGTATAGAACTTTAAATTGATCTACATTCTTACAAATCACTTATTGGCCTAAAATTGGTTTGTAAGGGGTTATAGGTTAAAAGTTAAACCCACACTTTCTGAGGGTACATTAGAGGTGAAATTGGAAAAGTAAGGATAACTTTTTAATTTGGGGCATAGTCCTGGGGAGCAGTATGATAGAAACTACCTTTTATTGAGGTCCAAATGATTTGGGTTTGCAGATGTAGGACAAAGCAAGCATTAATTTTATGTTGAACATAACTAGTTGCAGGTACAGCCAAGTGTCACTTTCTTATTTACAATGTATTGGTTTCAGCATAAGTGCTGGATGTCACAGAATGTCACACAAGCTAGTTATGATGGCTGTTCTACCTTGGAAGCTTGTATCTTATCACCTTACACCTTCATCTTTAACTATAGTGATATACAGAGGGTTTTCAGGATCTCAAGGGTACCTAGAGTTCCTGAGAAAGCATCATTCAGTTACTACAAGAATGTAAGTGAGAGACACCTTCCCGAACTTACAATGTGGATGTGTGAGAGCAGCAGATTATGCAAAGGGTAGAAATTCAAATGACTAAGGAGAGAAAGCTTGAAATCTCAGGGAATGGTATTCAGGATTTGATTCTAAGCTATTTCTAACCAACAGAAATATAACTGCAAAGGAAATTTAAAACTTTTTAATGATTGTATTTTTAACTATAAACAATGCACTGGAGAGATAGTCCAGCAGTTAGGGGTGTGTACTTCTTGCAAAGAACCCAAGTTTGGCTCCCAGCACCCGTATCCAGTGGCTCACAATCACTTATGACTTCAGTTCCAGGGCATCCAGTTTCCATTTGTGACTATGGGCGTCTGCACTCACATGACAATATCTACATCCCTGCCCCTCTATATATACATATACTATTTAAAAATAGTTTTATTTTATTTAAAAATGTTTTCAAGTAAGTGTATCCCCTTTTTTAAGTGTGAATGTTCTGCCTACATATATGTATGTGCACCAAGTGAATATGTGGTGTCTGAGAGGGTCCGAAGAAGGTATCAGATGATGCCCTGAGAAGTGAAGTGACAGGTGGTTGTGAACCATTATGTAGGTACAAGGAAGCAAATCTGGGTTCCCTGCAAGAGCAACAAATGCTTTTTACCTCTGAGCTGCCTTTCAAATCCATGAAATTATTTTGTCACACAATTCATAGAAGATGTGATATCGAAAGCATTTCATTTCAATATATAATAACTCTACCTCAAGACCCAGCCATACCATTTCTGGGTATACATCCAAATGATTCCTCACCAAACCACAAGGAAGTTTCCTCATCTATGTTCTTAACAGCCTTATTTGTAATAGTTAGAAACTGGAAACAACCCAGATGTTCCTCAAACCATGAATGGATTAAAAAAAAAAAAACTGTGGTACATCTACACAATGGAATACTACTCACCCATCAGAAACAATGAAATCATGCAATTTGCAGCCAAATGGATGGAACTAGAAAAGCTCATTCTGAGTAAACTAACCCAGACTCAGAAAAATGCACATGGCATCTATTCACTTATAATTGGATTTTAGCCATATAGTACAGGATAACTATTGTATAACCAACACACCAAAGGGAACATGGACATAGACTTTGTTGATGAGACACTTTGCCCTAGTGGTGCTTCCCTGTAGGCCCCCAGTATATGAGGAGGCTCTTGGCCCTCATGTGACTGCTGAACTGGGGTGAGGGACTGATATGTAGGGATACCTTACTCTGGAGGAGTAGGATGGGAGGGTGGGACTGGGAGGGGTGGAAGGGGGCACTGTGATGGAGATATGGCTTGAAGTAAATAAACATTTTTAAAAACAGTTCTTATCTAATATGATTTTGAAATGTAAATGTATATAAATGAAATGATATTTCTTTATAAGTAAAACTGAACTGTTTACCTGCAAAAGTAAATAAATTATTTATATTTGTTTCATTCTTTCATATTAATTACTTGTAATTCAATATATATTTTTCTCATAGAAAATCTGAATATGCTCATGTACCATATACTGACAGTAACATTATCAACACAGACTCAAAAACTGTACAATTATATAATTCAGATTCTCCTTCAAATGGGTTATAGGTGGCTGGTGGCTACTGTGCTAAAGCAGATCTAACCTCTGCAGAGAAGAAGCAGGAGCTTGTGAGAAAGCTTATTGATGCAGAGGAACATCCAGAAGTTCAAGTGTGAAGGACTTAAAGATACTATCTTTCACTCTCTGGGGGCTATTTCAGAAAAGCAGAAAACAATGATGAGAGTCAAAGATGGACAGACATTTTGTAGCAAAGGGCAGTCATAATAGCCATGAAGGGAAGTGTAAAATTGAAAGTTGTGTTACATGGGGACAAGAAAATAAAATACACCTAAATCCAGTTGAATACTAAGTAGTTTGTATATTCAGGCTCTGCCATCAATGGGAGTGGGGCAGGGAGAAGTATTTGCTATTTTTCTTCTGACTTTTCATGGTCTTGGTAGAAAAGCACAGCATATCAGAGATTCTTGTATTTATATGTTTATGAGCACTTCGTATTTGTTTTAGCTAAAAATAATAATATTAAAGCAACAGTTTCCATTTAGTCAACTTGAGTTGTGACTGAGTCAAGAGCTCTAAAATGATACAGGGAGGCAGTGAGCATTAGGCAAGCAAAGATGACAGTGTCCTGTCCTGCCCTGCCCTCTAGAAAACACACCATGAGCTCAGATATGACACACAGAAGTCCAGCACCTTCAGCAGATAAGAACACTAAGCTGAGGTGGAACACTGTTCACTTCCGTCCTCTGGTTCTTCTTGAGGCAAGAGAAGCCAGAGTGTATCAGAACTGATGAAAGGAACACAGAGCCTGGTTTTTGTTCATAGGGAACACACATCTGTGACTCAGAGCATCCTTGGAAAAAGTTAAGACACATTTCATGACTGGATTGTCTACTTGAAGTAGCACCGTCACAGGTTCATTTGTGTATATTGTTTAGGCTATTTCAACCCTTAAAAAGTCAGCTTATGAACAAGAAAAAAAGCAAAAGCATGCAAAAGATCACACTAAAACCAGAAGCTTCTTTTACATATTAAATGAACAATGGCTTAGCTTCAGCTATACCTGTAAGCATCTGCTGAAATCATGTAAATAATGATCCTCTCCTAAATAGTCATTTTTATATCACTGCAGATCACATTATTTAATTATCTCAAAAGATAAAATATTTATGGTATCATTCAGCTTTTTAATAGCTTTTTAAAGCATTTGATGAGGATTTAATGAGTTTCCTTGGTATACATTTAAATAAAGAAGCTAAATTTTCTTCACCATTTTGAAATCTTTAAACAAAACAAAACACACATTTGGGCATATGTTCAAATTTAGCACTAAAATAAGTATATTTCACTTTTGTTACAATCAGTGGAAGACCAGTTTATGTGGGCATTACAAACTCAGATACAAAACTCGTCTTTCCATCTCAGTTTTGCAGTGTCTCCAGTGATGGATAGGTGTCCTAAGGTGTCCCTGCACAGGTGCAGTAAGGTGGGGCAAAGAGTGTGGGAACCAGCTGGACTGTGGCAGGTTCAGATGTGTGGGTGTGAAGGAAGTTAACAGCTAAGACAGTTAGTTATTTTTTGTTTGTTGTAATGAGTTCAGCTTTTGACCGAACATGTTACAAGCGAGAGTTGTTCAGAAAGACCAAATCCATGTCTTCACCAGGCTTCTTGTTCTTTGCTTCCACTGTCTTTGTCCTAGCTGGGGCAGCTCCAGTGAAAAGACCCAGACCTCCTGCTGCTGCAGCCACCAACCCCAGCTGGTCTAACAGCCCCTACCTGCCAGCTGAGGGTCCCCATGGTGGATTCTGAATCTCCCAATCCCAACTGCACCAACCCCAGCTGGTCTAACAGCCCCTACCTGGCAGCTGAGGGTCCCCATGGTGGATTCTGAATCTCCCAATCCCAACTGTGCTTATTGGTTGGGGGAAAATAAATACATTGTATTTTGTTTTCTGCCTTAGATTAAATATTACTTTAAAAATGTATAATTGTTCATAGAAACCATTAAGCTTTATTTGAAAAAATGTCTAGGTAATTTTCACTTTGCGTTCTTTTTAGATCGACAAATGTTTTTCTTTGATCCCGATTTGGAGATTTTTCCATGCAAATCCTAGACAGGTCTAAAGTTCAGAGTGGCGGAACTTTTTCTAAACAGGAAAAGTGCCCAAAGCCAGAGACAGGGAGATCTTATTAATGACGGGACTGTGCTACCCAGGAAAGTGGAGACTTATGAAGAGATTTGAAACAGCTAACAAAAATCGAGTCAAAACTAAAACTAAACTGATAAACAATGAAAAGAAATGAAATCGTCCTGGGTCTCCTGTAAAAGTGTGTTGCCATCCTTAGCAACGAGGATTTTGCTAGAACTGATCTTATACTGCGGAAGGCATTTATTTTACTTAACACATTGGCTCCTATGTTTCTTTCAAGTAAATTTCCCACAGAACTAAAACCACCCAATATGGCAAGATGGAAGTGTGAAATCCAGGCTGTGATGGAAGGCCGGGCTTACATTTATCAAGGTTTTACTCTTATTAATAGGAAAAAACAAACAAATATTTTGTTGTATTGGTTCTGTTTTCTCTTTGGTTGCTTTCTTTAAAAAATAAAAATACAGAGTAAGTCTTTAAGGGATTAAATAATATGTGAGTGTATTTAAGCAGCTGGTTACTGCATTTGGTTGGAAACTCCAGAAACAGTAAAACTCAAATTGAGTGTGTAAAAAGATATTAGAGTTGAGGGGGAAGAGGATGGAAGGGTGGGACAAGAGGGGGGTGTAGGGAGGGGACTGTGATTGAGATGTAACTTGAAGAAATAAAAAATAAATTATAAAAAAAAGACATTAAGAGGAAGTAAGGAGGGCTGAAGAGATGGCTCAACAGTTAAGAGGATTAGCTGTTTTTCCAGAGGATCAGGGTTTAATTTCCAGAAGTCCTATGGTAGTTCATAATCATCCAAAACTCCAATTCTTGGGGATCTGAGACCCTCTTCTTGCCTGCATGAACACCTGCATTCATACAAACACACACACACACACACACACACACACACACACACACACACACATTCACACACACATACACACACTTACAAACAAATAAATAATAATAATTAAAGATAATTAAAGAGAAATAATGTTTAAATGAGTTTTAGTTGCTTAACTTTCTTTTTCTTTTTTTTTTTAAAGGAGGGAGAGTTATTGCCATAGTCAAAAGTGAAAAAAAAATCTATACTCACATTGATGTTTAAAGTAATGAAGTTAATGATACCTGTAAAGTTTATTTTATTTTTTAAAGACTATCTCCATTTGCAGGTGTCCATATTATGGCTTGGGGGGCTGTAAAGGAGAGTCAGGGGTCTGTCCCTCTCCTGTGCTACTACTGAATTACACCAAGAGAGACATTCAGACAAGGTTGCTTGGGACTTGGGATTAGGCACAAAATCTAATGACTTTCCTAATTGTTCCAAGGGGTCCTGTGATTCGGCTTGAGGCCAACACACTTTGGCCAGCAAAGCCTCTCAATTAAGTACAGCGTGCACGCCAAGTTCCTCAGTAAGAGCACGAGAAAGGGCTTCTTTTGCCTTTTGATCAAATCCATTTAAAATCTTTTCCATGGGACCCTAAATATGTCTGGAATGTCTCATACCTGGGCAGTCCTTTTATTAGACACTTGTTCTTAGCATGGAGCGTCTGGTCGGCAGGTCACAGTGCTCTCAAGTAAATGTGTTCACAATAAAACATTGCTGTGGATCTGGGTAGAAGCCAAGCATCTGTCTACATTTGTCTCGGCTCTTGGAGGCAGGAAACTTGCCTAACACCCCTGTTTGGGTAAAGAATTGGACACAAGATCAATGTTCACTGAATTAACAAAACAAAACAAGAAACCATAAACACTAAAAAAATGCTAAATGGTAGATTTCTTGAGCTAGCAGAATATGCCCCAAACAACAGGTGGTGTAAGTTTCCATAGACTCCTTTCCAGCCTATTTTCTCAGTTACCCATGGTGAGGACTGTGATGTTTGTGCTCTTTGGCTAACAAAAGTGTTTCACCGGGGAAGCTTGGGCTGATGACAGTGTGCCTACCTTGTGGCTGTCCTCTAATCCTTCCTGCTTTGAAATGCTTATTTGTACTGGGATGGCAAGTCCCCTGCTTAGATCTGATCACAGGGCTCTAAAAAAGGCTTTCACATCAGTTCATTTCATTTTCTCTTTAAGTTTTAGAAAAGGGAGGGTTGGTTATCATCTAGTACTGGGAACACAGTTTTCAGGTTTCATCAGTGTCTTTTCTATTGATTTTAAATGGCTACACAGTGTTTACATAATCCAGAAGAAGGACTTAGATGAGTTCTCTTTAAGGGTGACATTCCCCTGTTTCAAGTTAGAGGAGTTAGATACAGTAAGTGGAATGATTGAGCCCCAAAGCAAGGATTAAGGTATTCTGGCAATTTCTATAGCACATGCTCAGAACCTTAGGCTGCTCTAAATATCGGTACCTGGAGCAAAGCACATCTTCAGAAAAAGGAACCAAAGCTACTGTTATTCTGAGAAGAATTCAGGGGTTTGGGAACCAGATGAGCTCTCTCTCAACCATGAAGATCAGAGAACTGGTAAAAACGTATTTCTCCAAGTTGAAACAGTATTTGGAAATAGACTTCAGAAAGAACGAGAACCTGTGATGTGGGTCAGGTATTGGCTGAAAAAGTGATAGGGGTCATGGCAGAATGCTGCGTTTATTGTTGCTGGAATTCTTGACAACACCAGAAACATTACCATACAGCGAGCTAAGAAAGTCAGTGGCTGTATGTAGCCCTTGGTCCTTATTTTTAATGCATATTCCTACTCTAGAATTTTTAAATTTTTGTTTTTGTTTTTGTTTTTCATTTTAGGACCAATTTTTCTAAGTAGTAGGAGGCTAACTCAGATCTATTTATGGTCATCCACGTGACATTTTAAAAAGGTCATGATTTAAAAAGGAACCGAAGATTCAGCTGTGCTCAAATAATACTCTTTTCCCACCCACTTCCTCATTTAAACCATTACTGTCACCACCCAGTCAAGGACTTATCTTGACTCTTGCACTCCTCTCCTTGAGCTCCCTATGGAGGTCAGCATCTTCTTAACAGGCCCTCTCTGTGAATCATGTCTTCTGAGAGGTGAGACAGGCAGCTGAAACTGGAATCATCCCGGTATTGTTAGTGCTAAGAAAATGGCAATGCGAAGAAACCTAAGAGTAATATTTATGTGGCTATCCCACTGATGTCTTGTTAGACAGGTAAGTGCTCAGAGCATCCTCTATGGATAGAAACTGGCAGGCATTCCTGAAAATTCCAAAGCTGGGGGATCTGATGCCATGTAAAAGCAGTGATTCTTTTTGCCTTCCTGTCCTTAACCTCTCTTTTTCTATCTCTCCTGTTCTGATCTTTTTGAAGTAATGGTACCACCAGGATTCATTTCAAATTCGCCCATTCCTCATTTTGTATGTGTTTATTCATATACTCCCCTTTCTCACTTTGTATCTATTCATTCATATATCCCCCGTTTCCTTCTTCTGCTGTCACTTGTAGTTAATTTTCTGAATATTTCTATCCCATAATGTTTATAGCTTCACACGGTATTCTTTTGAGTGACAAACTCATGCTTTCACTTTTGTATTGGAATTGTCAACAGGAGTGTTTCAAAGTAATTTCAAATCTAATACCACCAAACAACACTCAGAAAACCTCTAACTCCTTCACGCCAAATGAGCAGCTGTAGTAGCAGCAAGTGCCGAGACTCTTGGCGATCACCTGAGGCTGAGAGGTCTGGAAACGCCTCACAGTAGAGGTAGAAGTCCAGGCTTTGAACAATGTTGCTGGTGAGAAACTGAACAAAATCAGCAGCACACGTGTTGCTGTTTCTTTTGGCTCAGAGTTTTCTGTAGTCTCAATACTTCTAAGCTTAGCTTACTTTGAATGCAACCAGTTTTAAAGAACTGGGTGTGTGGAGGACTGGGGTTGCTTGCCAGATGGTGTTTTCTTTCTGTCACATTGTCAGTCTTTCCTCCTTCTTCTATCTAAGGAAATAGGAGACTGGAGCAGATCTGTAAAAAGGGATCTAGCCACATTCAACCCACATTAAACACACACAAACACACACACACACACACACACACACACACACACACACACACATTGTGTCTCTTTCTGTCTCTGTCTCTCTCGCTCTCTGACTTTCTCCCTGTGTCTCTGTCCCTCTGTGTTTCTCCCTGTGTGTCTATATCTCTCTCTCTGTCTTTCTCCCTGTGTCTCTGTCTCTCTGTTTCACCCTCTCACTCTCCCTCTCCCCCCTCTCTCTGTGTTCTCTCTCTCTCTCTCTCTCTCTCTCTCTCTCTCTCTGTGTGTGTGTGTGTGTGTGTGTGTGTATAATTTATAGAGACTGGTTTTTTGAAAATCAAAAGCCCAATTCTGAACCCCAGATGAGATTCAGTCCTTGAATACCAGGCATTTTCTTTGTTCATTCCTCATCAACTTAAGGCATAGTTGTGGCCTGAGGTTGCTCTTTTTGCTGCCCCTCTCTTTCAGACTTGAAGCAACTCACAGCCCAACTAGACTGTCTCCTAATCCAAAAGGCAACCTCTTTTGATGCTGACTTTTAAATACAATATATGTTGTCTTCTTTTTCTCATGTAATGTTGAAATTCAGCAAGAACATGGAGCCTTTTCTACAGGAATCACAGGAGAATCTTTGCTTATAAAGAATCATTGATAATTAAGAACACAATTTTGGTTTTTAATTGAGTACACCATGAAAATCTTAGCTATGTGAATTTTTTTTTTTTCATGAGAAAGAGGCATCTTCTTTACTGGGACAGCCTCGAGGGTGAAATGAGTTACACTGTGACAGCTTACTAAAAAGGCCATACCATGGTGAAAATTCAAGTAAAATACACACACACACACACAAACACACACACACACACACACACATACACACAAGACTCCATTGAAGATTCTAAAGCCCTGTGTTTCTTCATTTCTTCCTTTTCTTCTCCATTGTAAGTTACAAAATTTAGTTTTCTTTTTCATTTTTTATGGACTTTGAATAGAAAATCTTCCCACTTACAAGACAGCTAATTACCTTTAGATATTTTGAATTTAGTGTTATGAAAGAGAGCTTTTATTATTGCATCTACTGGAGTTAATTGGACAATATTATATACCATGGCTTGTTTGCCATAACATTGGCTTTGTTCTTAATTGGAGTGTTATTTTATTGAGTTAGTTTAATGAAGGGTCATGCTAAAAATTCTCTCTCTCTCTCTTTCTCTTTCTTACACACACACACACACACACACACACACACACACGCACACACACACACGTGCACTTGCAACTAGTCTAGATAATGATGAATCTGGAATTTAGGAAGGTTTGAAGAGAGAAGTTTCCCAACTTCTGTTATTGTAGAATCAGTATTTGCACTGGGAAGTATTGTTAAATGTCCTGTGCTTAGAAGTAGAGCAAGGAAGTGTTGCACTTGGCTTAGGTTTTGATGAGTCAATCGTTAGACTTTTGGAACAACATTTTGAATGTAGTGCCCATCTGGAAAAAACATGTAGAGGCCAGGGACTAGCATGACTTGCTCCAAGTCAGTATACAAACTTATAATATGGTCATCTCTATATCTAACTTCTTTGCGTTAGTCTGCTTTTCATCAGTGTAACAAAATACCAAAGATAATCAGATTAAAATACTGAAGAGTTAATTCTGCTCATGAATTTAGAGGCTTCATTTCATAGTTGATTGATCTTGTTGCTTCAAGCCCTTCATGTGACAGCAGTGTACCATGGCGGGAGTATGTGGGAAGCAGACCTTTTTACCTCGTGTCAACCAGAAGGTAGAGACAAAGGAGGCATAGTTGTGGCCTGAGGTTGCTCTTTTTGCTGCCCCTCTCTTTCAGACTTGAAGCAACTCACAGCCCAACTAGATTGTCTCCTAATCCAAAAGGCAACCTCTTTTGATGCTGACTTTTAAATACAATAGATGTTGTCTTCTTTTTCTCATGTAATGTTGGAATTCAGCAAGAACATGGAACCTTTTCTACAGGAATCACAGGAGAATCTTTACTTATAGAGAATCATTGATAATTAAGAACACAATTTTGGTTTTTAATTGAGTACACCATGAAAATCTTAGCTATGTGAATTTTTTTTTTTTTTTCATGAGAAAGAGGCATCTTCTTTACTGGGACAGCCTCGAGGGTGAAATGAGTTACACTGTGTCAGCTTACAGCTCTTTCAAGAGTGCCTCTCCAAGGGTTCATCTTCTTTCCACAAGACCCCACCTTCAAAAGGCTCCCTTGTTTCCTAAGGCCACCATAGGTTGGAGACCAATTATTTAACACGTGGATCTTTGGGGAGCAATTGAGTTTCAAAACTATGGAATTCACTCATGTATCCCCATGCAGTTCTGTTTAGAGACTCAAAATAAAACAAAATGACATTTGTCTCTAAGACATCACCCCACTGGGAATTTCTAAAAACCCAAGAACCTTAGGAATTTAGTCTAAAGGAAAGTACTAAGAGGATTTGTCATGAATCCAGTGTCAAGAAATAGATAGCCCAATATTGTGCATTATTTCATCCTAGTCTACAATATTGACATTAAGGGCCAAGTTTAAAGTTTGAAGGACAGTGCTTATGTACTGGGTTTTTTGCCTGTTTGTTTGGGCTTTGTTTTGCTTTCTGAGTAGTAAAAATTTCTTCATTGTCCTCTTTTAGTCTGAATACAAAACAAAAAGATTATCATGACACTTACATGCGTATATATATATATATATATATATATAATATCTCATATTGCTGGATTATTCTTGTACATACACATACACATAGCAATATCATCAACCTTGAGTAGTAGAAAAAAGTATTCCAGGAAAATTAAACAATATGTGCTATTCCAAAAGATAGGAGAGGTATGGCAATGTCTGTATGAATACAGAAAAACATTAGAAATTGAATTACTTTTGTAATGTAAGTTAACTTAACTATGTGATTCTGGGGAATTTTCTTCTTTTTAACTTAAAGAAGTAGCTTGGTAAGCTAGAAAACAAAGTAATTGGTTTCAGTGTGACATTTTCATACATAAACGTTATTCTACTTTAATTTCATTCTTACATTGTTCTCATTTTCTTATGCCAGTTTCAACTGTCTTCATTTTACAAGGAAACCATGTTGCCCTTATTATTTCTAATTACTTAAGTACCCAAAAAGGTGAAAAGAAAATCCATGACACTGACAAAAATTAAACCTGGGAGAAATATTACTTTTAAAAGTTCTATAGAGCGGGGCCAAGATGGCGGCGACCTACACTGACGCATTTTGAACGCGGGGGCGGGGGGGGGAAGAGCCATAAAAAACACAGAGTTATTGGGCACTGTGCAAAAACCGGAGGGGCTAGACCCCCCCCCCACACCCGGGAACACTCACAGCTCCCAAGGGACTGTTAAAAGTCCCAGGGCAAGGCTCTCCCCATCTCTCACAGCCACTAAACCCGGGATTCGGGAACTCCCATTTGGAGAGGCGCCTGGTAAGATCGATCCCAACTTACAGCAGGCAGAATCAGGGTCCACTTGGCCATAGATCGCTGGCCTATTGGGCTCCCCACACATCAGGTTGAACTTATACCCACTTAAAAAACTTTGTGAGATAGTGGAAGGCTTAGCAAGAAACAAAGAGGGGGCTCAGCGGGTGGTCCGCAGCCGCTCGTGAAGCAGAGGGCAGGAGGTTCCGAGAGAGCGCGGGAAGCTGGGAACACAAAGGCGGGCTGAGGGGGGGGGCGAATCCCGCACACTCACGGTAGCGCAGCTGGGGAGGGAGCACGGCTGGCAGGGCCAAATCCCCGCGAACCCACGGCAGGTCATCTGGGGAAAGAGACAGACGTGGGCGGGGCCAGGGATCCCTGCACCCACGGCTGAGCTGCTGGGACGAGAGGTCCACTCAGGCAACGGGAGGATCCGGGGCTTGGGGTACCCACGGGACCCGTGGCGGCGCAGACAGGAAGGGAATCAGGCACAGAGTCCAGCCCTGTGGCGAGAAGCCTAGAGAGAAACCAGAAATCGGGTCCATAGCTGTATCCTGGAAAATCCAGACATATTAAGTGTGGAGCCAGACCCTGTCAGCCTCCGTGACGACAAACAAAGCCCACAGAATCTGTGCCTGGGCAAACAGGCCCATACTATAAGAACCATTACAGGCTGATAACTCAGAGTGCAACATAGGGAAGTCTGAATTGGGAGCAGTGAAACAATCCTGGTCCATTACTCACAACCTGGGAATAGGCTGCACCAGCTCACAGTGCCTCAGGCGATTAAAACCACAGTGACCTTGAAATCCCCCTGTAAGCAATGACAGATAGCCAAGTAACTCGTCCCCTGCACCAAATCATCCACTGTGGTTCCAAGCACAGAAAACAGACAGCTAAATGCATCCAATGGCAAAAGGTCAAAAAAAAAATAGAAATCAAGGAATTATGACTCCAACAAAGCAGAATCATCCTAGCTCATCCAATTCGGATGACCACACACCAACAGAAACACATGAAAATATTGACAATTCTGCATTATGGAAAGTGATAGAGTCCCTGCAAGAAGAACTTAAATCTATGAAGGAATTCAAAGAAGCCACAATTCAACAAATCAAAACAAGGAACAACACCATTAAAGAGCTCCAAGCCAAGGTGACAGAGCTTGAACAGGAAAAGGAAAAAGCCATGAAAGATTTTCATACAAAAACAAGCAAGCTGGAGAAGGAAATGTACAAAACGAACAAAACCATACAAGACATGAAAATAGAAATAGAAACAATAAAGAAAACACAGTCAGAGTTAAAAGAGGAAGTGGAGAACCAAGGGAAGAGAACAGGAACTACGGATGTGAGTATCAACAATAGGATGCAAGAGATGGAAGACAGGATCTCAGGCATGGAAGATTCAGTGGAAGAAATCAGTACAACATCCAAAGAAAATGAGAAGGCTAAAAAATCTCTCACCCACAACATCCAAGAAATCAAGGACTCAATGAAAAGACGGAACCTAAAAATTAAAGGTATAGAGGATAGAGAGGACTCCCGACTCCAAGGTCCAGGAAATATCTTCAACAAAATCATAGAGGAAAACTTCCCAAACCTGAAAAAAGAGATGCCAATAAAAATCCAAGAGGCTTACAGAACACCAAACAGATTAGACCAGAAAAGAAACTCCTCTCGCCACATAATAATTGAAACTCCTAATGTACAGAACAAAGAAAGAATATTAAAAGCTGTGTGAGAAAAAGGTCAAGCCACATACAATGGCAGACCCATCAGAATTACACCTGACTTCTCCCCAGAAACGTTAAAAGCCAGAAGGGCCTGGTCAGATATACTACAAGTCCTGAGAGATCATAGGTGCCCAGCCAGACTACTTTACCCAGCAAAACTCTCTATCAACATAGATGGAGAAAACAAGATATTCCATGACAAAATCAAATTTAAACAATATCTACCCACAAACCCAGCCCTACAGAAAATCCTAGAAGGAAAATCCCAACCCAGAGAAGAAAACTCCACCCAAGAAAACAAAGGGAATAGAAAACCCCTCAGCAACTAAACCAAAAGAGCCACAGGACCAACACCTATACCAAACTAATGGAAAATAACAACCCCAGGTCACTAATATCCATCAACATCAATGGACTCAACTCCCCAATAAAAAGACATAGGTTTACAGAGTGGATCCGCAAGCAAGACCCTTCCTTATGCTGTATACAAGAGACACATCTAACTACGAAAGATAGACACTGCCTCAGAGTAAAGGGCTGGGAAAAGGTTTTCCAAGCAAATGGACCCAGGAAGCAAGCTGGAGTAGCCATCCTAATATCAAACAAAACAGACTTCCAACTGAAGTTAATGAAGAAAGACAAAGAAGGGCACTATATACACATTAAAGGGAATATTCATCAAGAGGAAATCTCAATACTGAACATCTATGCCCCAAATACAAAGGCACCTACTTTCGTAAAAGAAACACTTCTAAAACTTAAAGCGCACGTGGATCACAACACATTAGTAGTGGGAGACTTCAACACCCCACTCACAGCAAAGGACAGATCATCAAGACAGAAGACAAACAGAGAAATATTGAGTCTAACAGAGATCATGAAACAAATGGACCTAAGAGATATCTACAGAACGTTTCACCCAAACACAAAGGAATACACCTTTTTCTCAGCACCCCACGGAACCTTCTCCAAAATCGACCACATAATTGGTCACAAGGATAGTCTCAATAGATACAAGAAAATTGAAATAACACCTTGTATCTTATCAGACCACCACGGAATAAAGCTGGTCTTCAACAGCAAAAGAATCAACAGAAAGCCTACACACACATAGAAATTGAACAGCTCCTTACTGGATGACCACTGGGTCAGGGAAGAAATAAAGAAGGAAATCAAAGACTTCTTAAAATCCAACGACAATGAAGACACAACATACCCAAACCTATGGGATACATTGAAAGCTGTGATACGAGGAAAGTTCATAGAACTAAGTGCTTTCAAAAAGAAAATTGTGACAGCTCATATTAGTGAACTAACAGCTAAGCTAGGTGAATTGGAAAAAAAAGAAACAAACACTCCCAAGAAGAACAGAAGACAGGAAATCATCAAGCTTAGAGCTGAAATCAACAACTTAGAATCAAAAAGAACTATACAAAGAATCAATGAAACCAAGAGTTGGTTCTTTGAGAAAAATCAACAAAATAGACAGACCGCTAGCCAAATTTACTAAAAGACAAAGGGAAAGAACACAAATCAACAAAATTAGAAATGAAAAGGGAGAAATAACAACAGACATTGAGGAGATCCAGAAAATATTCTGGCATTATTTTAAAAATCTATATCCCACTAAATTTGAAAACCTAAGTGAAATGGACAATTTCCTCAATAAATTCCACCTACCAAAACTAAATCAAAATCAGATTAACAGCTTAAACAGCCCAATAACACCTAAGGATATAGAAACAGTCATTAATAATCTCCCAACCAAAAAAAGCCCAGGGCCAGATGGCTTTAGCACGGAATTCTACCGGACCTTCAAAGAGGAACTAACACCATTACTTTTCAAACTCTTCCACCACATAGAAACAGAAAGATCACTGCCAAACTCATTCTATGAGGCCACTGTCATTCTGATTCCTAAACCACACAAAGACCCAACAAAGAAAGAGAACTTCAGACCAATCTCCCTCATGAACATTGATGCAAAAATACTTAATAAAATACTAGCAAACCGAATTCAAGAACACATCAAAAGTATCATACACCATGATCAAGTAGGCTTCATCCCTGGAATGCAGGGATGGTTCAATATACGAAAGTCTATCAATGTAATTCACCACATAAACAAGATGAAAGAAAAAAACCACATGATAATCTCGCTAGATGCAGAAAAA
>CAJQZJ010010411.1:3337226-3393535 GCA_907164525.1 Lophiomys imhausi
ACTGAGATGTAACTTGAAGAAAAAAAAATAAAGTATTTAAAAAAAAAGTTCTATAGAGCACTGCTCAGAGTAGACATTAGAAGGGAAGGCAGAGGAAGAAATGGTAGTAGCTCTGAAGGTGGTGTAGGAATTCAAGTACAGTGAAGAGTCATTGGATACTTGCTCAAGGCAGTTCTGAGGAAAGGGTCAGAGAAAGGGCCTTACCCTCTTCTATAAGTTCCAGATATGAGAGAATTTTCATTGTCCTCTTACTCTCTCCTAATTCAATATTCTTCTTTTTATTTTTTGATTCTGATTTTTAAAATGTTTATCCTGCTTGGTGTTTTTTTTTCTTTTTTCTTTTAGCCTGTATTTATTACTTCATTACATATCCATTGCCACCCCTTCCTCCACTCCCTCCCAGACCCTCCCTCCCACCCTGTACCCCCTCTCTCACCCCTCCCATGCCTCCAGTGTGGGATGTCTCCCTGTATCAGCCCCCCACAGTTCATTAGTCACATGAGGTCTAAGAGCTTCCTCTTGCACAGGAGGCATGCATGGCAGCTACACTAGGGTGGAGTGTCCCACTAACAGGTAACTAAGTCCATGTTCCTGCTCTTTTCAGTCTATTGATTGTAGGATGGTTATCCTGTACTATATGGCTAAAATCCAGTTATAAGTGAATATATGCCATGTGTGTCTTTCTGAGTCTGAGTTAGCTAATTCATTATGAGCTTTTCTAGTTCCATCCATTTGGTTGCAAATTGCATGATTTCCTTGTTTCTGATAGTTGAGTAGTTTTCCATTGTGTAAATGTACCACAGTTTTTTAATCCATTCTTTGGTGGAAGGACATCTGGGTCATTTCCAGTTTCTAGCTATTACAAATAAAGCTACTATGAACATAGTTGAGGAAATGTCTTTGTGACTTGGTGAGGAGTCTTTTGTATGTCCAGGAGTGGTATGGCTGGGTCTTGAGGTAGAGCTATTCTAAGTTTTCTAAGATATCACCAGACTGATTTCCATAGTGGTTGTACAAGTTTGCACTCCCTTCTTGGTGTTTTCTAAGCTTCATTAGTCTGTGATCTTTGTGTTCATTGTCAATTTTGGAAATTTCTCAAACATTGTTAATCTTTCTTTTGCCTCCTACCTCCGCTAGTTTACCAATTATGCATTTAGTGCATTTTGCGAAATTGCTACATTATTCTTTAATGTTCTGGTTTCTAATGGCTATCACTATTTTCTTCTTCCTATTTTGGTTTGAGAAATTTGCCTTTATTTATCTTTAAGCTCATTGCTTTTTTTTCTCAACTATATTCTAGCATATCAATGCATCTGTAGGAGGTTATTATTCATTTGTGTTCCTCTAGAACTTGATGGTAAAGTCCTATTGCTGAAGAAACCACACAAGTCACAGAACATGAATAAATCAAGTTGCCACTAATCTAAAAGTTTTATCTCTACTGGCTAACTTTCACAGTACTGGAAGCTTCTATGCACTCTACCAGAGGATAAAAGTAATCACTAATCATACTCAGCTATGAAATCCACAACCACAATAATGACTGGCCTGGCAAGACATGCTGACTAGTATCAATAATAGCATGAACTTTATGGAGGTAACTAACCACCTTCTGACTGGATTTAAATCTGTTCAAAAGATAAAAGCCAATACCTGGAACCATTATTGAGTTAAGAATCCATGGCTAGATAGATCATAGGCACTAGGGGAGAGCTCACAACTATCATTTTGCTAAGTGGGCATAGTATTAAGCTAATGCCTAATTAATAACATGTTGTCATATTCACAGAGCCATATATCTCTCATCCCTCATCTGAGAAGCTTCTATTTGCAGCAGATAGTGATTAGCACAAAGGTTCACAACAGACCTCAGTGCAGAGAGTAAGAGACCCCAGAATGTTCAACCCTAAATGGTATCTGTACACCATACCTCCTCCTCCCAAAGCTCAGGGATCATTTCAAAAGAATGGTTGGGAAGAGTGTAAGAGCCAGAAGTAGTGGATGACAATAAGGAAAGTGTTTGTTGGATGCAACAGGGTAGCTGCACATGTGTAATCACAGGGGTTTGCAACAGCACACATAAAATATACAGCATCCCAAGCCAACAGGAGAGTTGGATATGCAATCCCATCCCAAGCCATGGGGAAATTAACAGTTGTTAGCCTCTGGGAGATGAAGGGACAGTCTTCTCTAAGAGTGTGGTCCCTGTAAAGTTGATCACAGTCCAGTGGAAGGTCATATATTCAAGAATGTTTCCATAGCACAAAGTTGTCTTGAAGGATTAAAAAAAAAAAAAAAAAAGAGAGAACAAAGTGTTGGGTGAGTATAGGAGGGGAGTGGATCTGTGATGACTTGAAGGAGAGAGGGCACATATGATCAAAACACATTGTGTGAAACTCTCAAAGAACTAATAACTATTCTTCATCCCGGGGGACAAGAACAAAACATGAAGATCAACAGAACTAACCAACCTAGGCCCATAGAGACTTACAGAGACTGAAACACTAACCCTTCCCTAAAAAAAGAAGAGGAAAAAAGTTTAGACTAGACCCAGTACCCCCCTCATTCATATATAGATGATAGGCAACTTAGCTTTCATACAGATCCCCTAGCAAGGAGGGGAGGGACATCCCAGTCATAGACTTTGTTACCTGTTAGTGGGACACTTACCCTAGCTGGGCTGCCATGTCGGGCACCAGAGTAAGAGTAAGTTATTAGCCCTCATATATCTGAAGAACTGAGGGTGCTTGATATGTAGGGGGAGTCCTTCACCCTAAGAGAAGTATAGGAGGGAAAGAGGGAAGAGACTAGGAAGGTAGGATCAGGAGGGAAGGAATGACGGGGGCTGTGATCGAGATGTAACTTGAATTAATAAATACATGTAAAAAAAAAAGAAACCAACTAATAACTAATCTTCAAAATTTGTTTTTAGGGGATCCAAGATGGCTCTGTCTATAGAGCATTGTATCTGAGTAGTAGGTGAATGAGATTAGTCACCATGGAGTGAATGTGAGGTCCTGCAGCTGACTGTGAAACACAGTGTCTGAATTTCTGTGGTGAACACTGAGACTGGTCACCACTGGAAACAGCTCATTCAGTTCCAGGGAACATCACCCTGAGATCAGCCAGCTCGATCACTCATCTGGAGAAGAGCACCAGCCAAAGTGGATCTAGCCCAGGAGCAGATCCAGCCCACAGCTCCAGCCACAGATCACCAGCCCCGCCTGAGTGCCTGAGATCCAGTCTGCACTCGAACCTGTACACCCAACCTGGAAAAACAGCCAGACTACAAGAGCAAAGATAAGCAAGATTTTCTTTCCAGAGTTCCCTACATGGCAGCACAGTGTGCTTTTTAGCTGAGTGGCAGAGACCAAACACAGCCACAGCAAAGCAATCAGGAGCCAAGACTGACTGCAAACGCAGCTAGACACAGTGTTTTCACCAAAAATATTGGGGCGGGTCATTTACCTGAACACCTGATCTTTTCAGGCAGTCAAAAACAGGCATGCCTAGGCTGGCAGTACTCTTGAGTGGAGTTCCCTGGCTATACCATCAGACTAGCTGCTGAACCAGAAAAACTGTGTCAGGGAGGGGGGAACACAGGGAAGGACCCAGCCACATCTCTACCTTCCTTTCTGAGGAGACTTGTCAGCTCTCAGGTCCTCACAGGATAGCCCTCTCCCCACTCCAATCCCCTGTATATAGGTCAAATTGGGTTACAGCCAGTTGAGGAGAGGGGTAGTCACTCTCCAAGAGCCAGTCTATTACGGGAACCCACCCACAATCTGGAGGGGACACCATGATCTGAGGATTGCCCAGCCCCCAGAACAGGTAGTTTTCTTGAGCACCAAGGCCACCTGGCATCAGATCAACTAGACAACACCAGGGTCAGCCAGATGACTGAAGGCCAGAGCAAGAACCTGGTAAAAAACAAAAACAAAGCAATAGGATGTCTCCAGAACCTAGCTATAATGCTACAGACAACTCTGGACATCCTAAAACTATTGATACAAAGGAAAATGACCTTAATCCTATGCTTATATTAATAATGGAAGGCTTAAGGGAGGAAATCAAAAACTTCAGAGAGCAACAGCAAAATACTGCAAAGAAGTGATAGAAATGAACAAATCTCTTAAAGGAATGGAAGACCTGAAAAGGGAAGTTGAAGCAATAAAGAAAATATAAGACAAGACATCCATGGAACTGGAAAACCTTAAGAAAAGAAAAGGAACTACAGACACAAGCATGACCAACAGCATACAAGAGATGGAAGAAAGAATCTCAGCCACAGAGGATAAATTGAAGAAATTGATACATCTATAAAAGAAAATATAAAATCTAAAAAAGTCCTGAGGCAAAACCTTCAGGAAATCAAGGACACTATGAAAAGACAAAATCTCAGAATAATAGGAATAGAAGAAAGAGAAGATTCCCAGCTCCATGGACCAGAAAATGTCTTCAAAAAAAATCATTGAAAAGAATTTCCTAAACCTAAAAAAGAGATCCCTATAACTGTAGAGGAAGCTTACAGAACTCGAAATAGATTAGACCAGAAAAGAAAATCCTCTCACCACATAATAATCAAAACACTAAATGAACAGAACAAAGAAAAAATATTAAAAGCTGCTAGGGAAAAGGGCCAAGTAACTTACAATGACAAACCTATCAGAATCACACCTGACTTTTCATCAGAGGTACTAGAAGCCAGAAGGACCTGGACAGATGTCTTGAAGACCCTAAAAAAACCACAAATGCCAGGCCAAACTACTATTCCCAGCAAAATTGTCAAGCAACATAGATGGAGAAAACAAGATATTCATGACAAAACTAAATTCAAACAATATTTATGCACAAATACAGCTCTACAGAAGATGTTGGAAGGAAAAATCCAACCCAAAGAGGTTAACTACACACAAGAAAGCACAGGAAGCAAATAATGTGCCGGGAGCAAAACCAAAAGAAGAGAAGATCACTCACACCTATTTCCACCAACATCAAGATGGCAGGATGTAACAATCACTGGTCATTAATATCTCTCAACATTAATGGACTCAATTCCCCAATAAAAAGACACAAGCTAACAGAATGGATGCAAAAACAGAATCCATTCTGCTGCTTACAAGTAACACACCTCAGCAAAAACAATAGGCATTATCTCCAAGTAAAGGGTTGGAAAAACATATACCAAGCAAAGGGACCCAAGAAACAAGCTGGAGTGGCCATTCTAGTAGCCAATAAATTAGACTTTCAACCAACATTAATCAAAAGAGATGGGGAAGGAGACTTCACACTCATCAAAGGAAAAATCCACCAAGATGACATCCCATTACAGAGCATCTAGCCCCAAATGTAAGGGCACTCATATTTGTTAAAGAAACACTACTAAAACTCAAGTCCCACATTGAACCTCACACATTAATAGTGGGAGACTTCAACACACCACTCTCACCACTGGACAGATCAACAAATCAGAAACCAAACAGAGAAATAATGAACCTCACAGATGTCATGAATCAAATGGACCTAATTGAATCTACAGAACATTTCACCCCAAAACAAAAGAATACACTTTCTTCTCGGCACCTCACGGAACCTTCCCCAAAATCGACCATATACTCGGTCACAAAGCAAGCCTCAACAGATTCAGGAAATTTGAAATTACTCCTTGTAACTTATCAGACCATCATGGAATAAAGCTATGCTTCAACAATAACAGAAACAACAGACAGCCTGCAAAATCATGGAAACTGAACAACTCTCTCCTCAATGACCTCTGGGTCAGGGAAGAAATAAAAAAAGAAATTAAAGTCGTCTTAGAACTCAATGAAAATGAAGGCACAACATATTCAAACCAATGGAAAACATTGAAAGCAGCGATAAGAGGAAAACTTATAGCACTAAGTGCCTTCAAGAAGAAATTCAAGAGTTCCCATACTAGTGACCTAAAAGTACACCTGAAAGAACTAGAACAAAAAGAAGCAAACACTCCCAAGAGTAGCAGATGAGAGGAAATTATCAAACTCGGGGCTGAAATCAACAACTTAGAAACAAAAAGAACAACACAAAGAATCGACAAAACCAAGAGTTGGTTCTTTGAGAAAATCAACAAAATGGACACATCCTTAGCCAAACTAACTAAAAGGCAGAGGGAAAATACCCAAATCAACAAAATCAGAAATGAAAAGGGGGAAATAACAACAGACATTGAGGAAATCCAAAGAATTGTTAGGTCCTACTTCAAAAACTTGTACTCCACAAAATTGGAAAACCTAAATGAAATGAACAATTTTCTTGATAGATTCCACCTACCAAGGTTAAATTAAGAACAGGTAAACAAATTAAATAGTCCTATAACCCTTAAGGAAGTAGAAGTCATTAGAAATCTTCCAACCAAAAAAAAAAAAGCCCAGGCCCAGATGGTTTCAGCACAGGATTCTACCAGACCTCCAAAGAAGAGCTAACACCAATATTCTTCAAACTCTTCCACAACATAGAAACTGAAAGAATACTGCCAAACTCATTCTATGAGGCAACAGTCACCCTGATACCTAAACCTCACAAAGACCCAATGGAGAAAGAGAACTTCAGACCAATTTCTCTCATGAACATAGATACAAAAATACTAAATAAAATATTTGCAAAGTGGATCTAAGATCACATCAAAAGCTATCATACACCATGATCAAGTAGGCTTCATCCCAGGCATGAAGGGGTGGTTCAACATTAGAAAATCCATCAATGCAATCCACCACATAAACAAGCTGAAAGAAAAAAAAAAAAAAACCACATGATCATCTCATTGGACTCTGAAAAAGCTTTTGACAAAAATCCAGCACCCCTTCATGTAAAAGGACTTGGAGAGATCAGGCATACAAGGATCATACTTAAATATAATAAAGGCAATTTACAACAAGCCAATAGGCAACATTAAACTAAATGGAGAGAAACTTAAAGCATTTCCTCTAAAATCAGGGACAAGGCAAGGCTGCCCACTCTCTCTGTATCTTTTCAACATAGTACTTGAAGTTTTAGCTAGAGCAATAAGACAACTAAAGGAGATCAAGGGGATACAAACTAGAAAGGAAGAAGTCAAAGTATCTCTGCTTACAGATGATATGACAGTATACATAAGTGACCCCAAAAATTCCACCAGAGAACTCCTAAAGCTGATAAACTCCTTCAGCAAGGTGGCTGAATAAAAAATCAATTCAAAAAATCAGTAGCCCTTCTTTACACAAAAGATAAATGGGCTGAGAAGGAAATAAAGGAATCAACACCCTTCATAATAGCCACAAATAATATATAATAGCTGGGGGATAACTCTAACCAAGGAAGTGAAAAACCTGTATGATAAGAACTTCAAGTCCCTGAAGAAAGAAATGAAAGAAGATATCAGAAGATGGAAAGATCTTGCTGTTCATGGATAGGTAGGATCAACATAATAAAAATGGCCATCTTACCAAAAGCAATATACAGATTCAATGCAATTCCTGTCAAAATACCAACACAATTCTTTACAGACCTCGAAAGAACAGTTCTCAACTTCATATGGAAAAACAAAACAACAACAACAAACAAAAAAAAAAAACCACAGAATAGCTAAATCAATCATGTACAATAACAGAACATCTGGGAGGTATCACCATCCCAGATTTGAAGCTGTACTACAGGGCAATAGTAATAAAAAACAGCATGGTGCTGGCATGGAAATAGACAATGGAATCGAATAGAATAAACCAGAAATAAACCCATAGTCCTATGGTCACTTAATTTTTGACAAAGAAGCCAAAACCATACAATGGAAAAAGGAAAGCATCTTCAATAAATGGTGCTGGTCTAACTGAATGTCAACATGTAGAAGAATGCAAATAAACCCATACTTATCACCCTGTACAAAACTTAAGTCCAAGTGGATCAAAGACCTCAACATAAATTCACACACACTAAAATTAATATAAAAGATAATGGGGAAAACCCTGGAATTCATTGACATGGTTAGCAACTTCTTGAACAGAACACCACTTTATTATATTTAGAGCTCAGGCTCTAATACAAATAATCAATAAATGGGACCTTATGAAATTGAAAAGCTTCTGTAAGACAAATGACACTGTCCTTAGAACAAAAGGGCAGCCTACAGACTGGGAAAAGATCTTCACCCACCCAACATTTGACAAAGGGCTAATATCCAAAATATATAAAGAACTCAAGAAACTAAATGCCAAGAAACCAAATAATCCAATCAACAAATAATAATCCACCAAAAAATCAAATAACCCCATGAAAAATGAGGTATAGAGCTAAGCCAAGGATTCACAAAAGAGGTATCTTTAAAGGCCGAGAGGCACCTGAAGAGATGTTTGGTCATCAGGGAAATGCAACTTAAAACAACTCTGAGATTCCATTTCACACCCATCAGAATGGCTAAGATCAAACACTCAAATGATAGCTCATGCTGGTGAGGATGTGGAGAAAGAAACATTCCCCCATTGCTGGTGGGTATGGAAACTTGTGCAACCATTTTGGAAATCAATCTGGAGATTTCTGTCTACAAACTTCTTAGGACATTTAAATGGCTGAACACAAAAGGACTGAACATGAAATTATTCTATTAATGTGTTTAACCATTTTTCCATTCTTTTTTGCCCCAAACAGGTTTCCTACATCCCAAATCAGCAGGAAGTAATTTTAAGAGAGTTACATCCCATCCCCAGGAGGCGGGGTGGGTGATTTTCCCCCCTTTGGTCATTTGATGGGTTATAGATACTTGTTATTTAGGGGGAGAGGTTACAAGTTGTTAAATGATCTTGCTAAATAGGTTTTGGAGGTTAGACCCAGGGATTTCTCTCTTTTTCTTTTCTGTATCCTTCTTTCTCTCCTTTTAAGGGGGGAAGACTTGAGAAAAAATGGGATATAGACATAATATAGGAATGATAATGACAAAGGGACAGATTATTGAATATGATCTTATATCTTTTCATATTGATACAAAATTAAGATTATATTTGGCTAAATCAGTATTGATCTTTGTATATTGATACAAAATTAAGATTATATTTGGCTATATTGGTATTGATCTTTGTATATTGATACAAAATTAAGGTTAACTTTTTAAAGGTATTATACATAGGTAATGCTGAAAAATGAAATGTGAAGTTTGGCTTTTTGTTAGCAACTGTCATAAAATGTTTAGGATAATTGATAAATGCAAACTAATAGTCATTCAAGTATGCCATTTTGTTAAGTTCTAGGGTAGTCTATCATAGTTATTTTCTAAGTTAATCAGAAATCAGGTTGTGAAGAGACAAGAAACATTCAAAGATGTTTTCTTAACTTAAGATTTTTTTTTTGATACTGAGACATGTCAGTTCCTGACAGTACCTCATATTCTACTCCAAGTAGATGATGAGCATCAAAGAATCTCCAATTGGAGATGATTGCATTAGTGACAAGCCTGTCACTTGGCAAGAAAACTCCCTTGTTTCATCTGTAGAAAGACTGCTGTCCAAAAAGGACACAACTTGGAAGGAGGTAAATTGACAGCCTAGCTCTGCCAAGAAAGGCTAGGCAAGTCCTTCATAATTCCAGCTTTACAATTAATGTCTGTCAGAGAAATGAGGCCCAAAGGCTGAAGATAGATGCTCTAATATATGGAGAGAAATTGGGAACTGTCCAGGCAGCCCGTTGTCTGTCATTTCTTAGTTTTGGAAGCTGCTGGCACTGCACTTCCTGTATAATCAGATATATTTATCCTTCTCAGGTCTCTGATGTGGTTGAAGACTAGAGAGTTTCCGTCTCATAGTTAAATTTTGAGTTGTTTAGGAATTAAGAGGTTGTTCTGGATCTAAGAAAATGTTTTTAAGATAGAGATTCAAGTTAGGATGGAAGCTGAGTTGCATATAAAACTTTAAACTCATGGAGATGGATGCATAGTAGAATGTTAAAGTCAGTTGCCTAATACTTTTGGACTGGACATTGGGAATGTATGCTAAGCCTTATAATTTTCATAATGGTGACCTAATTATTTTTGCTGTTTTGTATTATATTTGTTGTTATAAGAGAAATAGCCATTTGTTGGATTGAAAGGGGGAGCTGTTTGGGGAAAAAGATATACCTTAAACTTAAAAAAAAGGAAGGGGATGGGTGGGTTGAGGGGGAAGAGGGTGGGAGGGTGGGACTGGAGGGGGTGGTAGGGAGGGGATTGTGATTGAGATGTAACTTGAAGAAATAAAAAAATAAAATTATAAATAAATAAATAAAATAAAAGAAGAGGCTATGGGGAGAGTGAGAGCTATTTTTCACTGGATACAGTTACAGTTGAGAGGTTGAACAAATACTGGAGATGAAAAAAAAGAAATACAGACAATGGATGCTGTGATGCTCAGTGATATAAATAGACTCAGTGGTACTGAACTGTATACTTTAAAGTAGTTGAGTGGTAATATTTCTCATCTGTTATATATTGCACCACAATAAAACAACTGCTGAACTTCAAAAAAATTGTTTTTATTATTTTTAGTGTGTTTGTATGTGTGCACATGTTCACAGAGCTCAGAGTCTTCAGATCTCTGCAGCTATAGTTTCAAGGGGTCATGTACTGCCTAATGTAGGTGCTAGGAACTAAACTTGAGTCCAAGACTGGTGCATACTCTCATCCGTTGAACCATCTCTGCAGCCCCAGCATTCTTTAATCTTATGACTGAATTTCTGTCTTTCTGCAGGCCTGTGCTGCAAGGCCAGTGTCCCTAGAACTCCCTTACTAGTTTCTCTTCTGTGCAGGAAGCATAAAGTCTGAAGAGGAAGAAGTTGCAGGAGATGCCCTGTGCACAGGTAGCATGGAGGAAACAGCAGTACACCTGCATCGGAGAGACTTGTTCATTTTTCCATACCAGTCCACAAAGAGCTTCTTCCTGCTTGTCATAGGAGAATGGGGTGGGATTTCTGGAGGTAGAACCTGTGAAGGTGTGGGCGGTTGACATAAGGCTGTGTCCTTATGGACATTTTTTTTTCATGCTGGGTCACATTAATCAGCAACTGATTGAAGTTACTATTTGAATGTCTAGATTAGTCGATGGTTCCAGAAACTTCCTCTTCTAGTAAACATCCATACAAATAACGTAAGCAAAGAGTCTTGACTTTTTTGTTAGACTTGGGAGAGGTGTTTTCCTGTGCAACCTTGCTTTGTCTGATGTGTCCAGAAAGAATCACTGAGTTTCAGTTTGTGAAATTTTTTTCATTGTAAGAATGAAGGAGACATGCTCTAAACTTTGAATGTGTCAAAATTGATGGCAGAGGTCTTTTCTTTATTCCTCAGAACCAATAAGTCACACTCCTGGTCTCATCCTGTGTCTCTGAAATTCATCCATTAAATCCATTCATTTTTGGCTAAAAACAAATAACATTGATTTCTTTCTGGCTTCTTTGTCTCAAACTTAGATCATCTTTAAACTTCCCTAACTGCTCCTGATGGGCCCCACGTTTTCTCAAATTATGGTCATCTAGTTTTCCAAGGATGGTCCCAGTTTGTGCCTGTTTTAGAAGTCGGATGATTACAGCATACCCTTTCACTATCTCGAAGTGTTCCAATTTGGCAAAAATTACGTGACTGCCCTTTTTATAGTAAGCTTTTCCTTGAATTCATGTCTGTCTTCAAATGGTCTTTGTAAAATATGATCATCTCTCTCCTGCATCAGACTCCTTAATTTCTTTTCTCAGTCCATATAGTAAACTTTTAATCTATCATTCTATCAGTACATCCAAGGTTTTCTGACTATAAACCTATGATGGATTGAGTTGAATTGTTCTCTCTTCTTAAACTTGTTAACAATTTTCTGAAGAACATTTGTGTTTTTAATATTTAATAGAGTAGGCAGTATTCTAAAATGTTCTGAATGGAAAGCAAGCACAAGGACACAGTAACAAAGGGTCCTTTATACTGTGAGAGGCTATTTCTTTGGCATAGAGTATCACCACCACTTGGGACTGTTAAACTGAAAATCTGTGAACAGAAAACAAAAGACTTTCTTAGTGCTTGGAAACACTTGAAACAGTCATCCTGGGGTACATTGGCTTGTGTACATACGGGTGCTTTGCAGGGTACCTTTAATTTCAAAGTAGGGTGGAAGCTTCATTGGATTTAGGAAAGTTTGCTCTTTTACTGGAATGCTCACCATATTTTCACGGGAAGAATAAGCCAGAACAGATGACACTCAGGGAACACATTTCAGTGTAGTCATCACTGACGTGCAAGGCTGGACTTCAGTGTAGCCCCAATGACTATCGAGAATACAGACCACTCAGTATAGTGTCATCAGCTGTCAAAGGCACACTGGTGGTGTCAGGGCTATCTATTAAAAATTGAGATATTTTCTGATGACTGGGAAATTGGATTAACAGAGTGCTAATTACCATGATAAGCATCAAAACTGATGGATTGCTGCTGGAAAAAAATTAAGGTTTTTTTTTTTTTAAGACTCCACAAACTACTGTGATTCTAAGTATTTATGGATTGGATGAAGGACTATTGAAGTCATCTTATCATATGGTTCATTGGTGAGAGAATTCTTCAGTGCGCAAACATCACCATTCCAGACAAAGAAGGCTCCACAACTTAACTGAGGAAATATTAATCTCCCAGATAACAATTGAAGAATTTGGGAGAAGCCTGGGGACTTGACAGGTTAACATTTAGCCTGAGGGGAAATTCTCAGGTTGTGGTATTGATTACTCCTTTGTAATTTGGAAACTGTGCTTTACTGGGCAATTTTGTGCCAGGAGGTACAGAACTTCCCTGCCTTATATGAGGAGTTTTACTAGTGAAGGATTCCCCTGGGTTCCCTTTGAAGGGTCAAATGACTATGTACTATTAGAGGTGACAGCCAGAGAGCCTTCGCTCTGCTCCCTCTCCAGTGTCTATAAACAGCTATCTCAAAGTTGAGCCCTCAAGATGAATTCCCAGTTCCTCTCCTAAGCTGGTGTTGGCTGAGGAGAATGTTTATTTTTTTTTCTCTTTATTTCCCTTTGCTTTTGCCCTGCTTATTGACTAGGCTTCAACCATTTACTTCACACAGACAGGAGTCACATCTGACTAGAACCTGAAAGGTCTGAAAGGGTACAGTCATCTTCTTGTTCCTGAATGGAACCAGGTAGACAAATGGGCAGATTCTCTATGTTGGTAACTCTAGTCACCCTGTACCCTCATCTACCTCATCCACTCTGCCTGCAGTTTGTTATTTATTTGGTTGGTTTCAGTTATTATTATTTTTTTGAGACCAAGTTTTGTTATATAGTCCAGGTTGGTCTTGAACTCACAATACTTCTGTCTTAGTCCACCATTTGGGATTACAGGTATGTGCTACTGCATCTGACTTGTCACTTGTTTTTTTTTTTTAATTTTATTGTTGTTATTTATTTTGTTTGTTTGGGTTTTTAAAATGTTGTTATTGTTCAATATACTATTATTTAGGTATGGTAAGATCAAAGATCAGGGGACAACTTCTGTAGGCAAGATGGTGGGTTGTACTATGGGACTCAACAAAAGAGTGACACCGCACAACTGGGACACATGGAGAAATGCTGCCAGCACTTGTCACCAGCAGCAAGTAGCAACCTGGGAGCAAGAAACTTTATAATAGCTCTTGTGGAAAAGGTATGAATAAACCAAGTTAGAGTTGGCTAGTTTGAAGTATCACAGCAGGTTACAGTTGTCCATCATAGCCCTTGGGCTACTGGCAAGACAAACCAGAGAAACCCAACCCTCTCTAAGGGCATTTGCCTTGAAATTAAGCACTGGGAAGTACTGTTGATAATATTAATTGTTCATGTCACATCTTTAATATCAACAGTCACTAAAGTTTTATTTTCTTTAGGTAAATTATGAGCAAGTCACTTGATTGACATCTTTTAGACCCTTCCTTATGCCCAGCTGTCTGAAGTGGGGAACTACCAATTAAACAGTATCTCCATCTTTGATGACTCTTCAGTATGTTTGTGTGGAAGATCCATAGTCACTCTGAGAAGACATTACTCCAGCTGCAAAGACCATCCACCTCCACAGATGCCTGTGACTGAACACATAACTTCTGCTTAAGCAAATGCTAAATTTACACTCACTATAGGAAAGAGCTTTGGAAGATCCTCCTCTTGGTAAGACAAGCCTGGGAGAACCCTGGATGACCCTGTTCACCCCGCTGCTATTCTCACTCACTATGAGAAGATTGTACCTCCTTGGCTACAAAAGACTGTTATTAGTGCCACACCGGGCATGTGGTTGACTCCTAAGAAAGGCTTGTGATTGGTCTATAAGTAAAATTCTGTGATTTGTGGAACTGGAAGCCATGCACATGCAAGCTGTGATTAGTGAAATTATAATTTGAGAACAACATGCACACATGTTGTTCTAGCTGTATAAGCAGGCTACTTCTCAATCTTGTTAGGTGGGAAAGACTTCTGTCCCAGTACAACAACACTTGGCCTCAACAAATGCCTCTCCCAAAATATTGCCCATGTGTGTATTTGTGTGTGTGTGTTTCTGTCATGGATAGAACACAATTGAACTGGTTGCATAAAGACCAGAAGTGTTCCTGTGGCTTTTAGCCTAACACATACCCAGCAGCAGTGGGAGGGTAGCTGAACAGTTCCATAAAGAGGCTGGAAGCAAATGTTGTGGAGAGTTGACACTGTGGGAATCCAGGAAGAGCTGGCAGTGAGATTTCCATGCCCCATTCATTTCAGCATATTTTGAGACACAGCCAGTGTTAAGACGCTAGGGTCTTAACACTGGACGCTCAGTCTAACATGAGCTTTTGGATACCATAACTCAAAGTCCAGAGCAACAAACTCCTAACCTAAGCACCTACAGTTGCAAGTCTCAGGCTTGCAAAGCTTGGAGCAATAAACTTCTAATTCTTGAGGCCATTAGTGGTAGGTCAATAGGTTTGAATTCCCATAGCCTTCTCTAGCCTGAGCACAGAAAGCTGGCATTTACAGTCTGACTTTTAAAGTACAGAGCCATAGGCCATTAGTGGTCAAAGTTTTGAGCTCTGGGTTTGTAAGTTCAGCCACTGAGCTTCTGGCACTCAGAAGCTCAGAGATGTTAACACAAAGGGGACAGTATCTATGGTTTGATCTGAATAGAGAGGAAAGATGCACAGAAATCAGTCTATGACTTTAGAGCAGATATGCAGTGACCTGCAATGTGAGTCTTACGCGACAGACAATCGAGAATGCTAATTCTAAGTTGACTACTGTTTAAGAAGTTAGCCGTGAGGAGGGAGAATCCCTCCATGGACAGAGGGAACAGGAGGTCAAGGTAAGGTGACTGGGCATTGTTACAAGCTTTTCCAGAGTAAAGTTTGCTGACTTATATGGGTAAGTCTGGTGTGAAGTGTCAGGCTGCCCAAAGGCAGAAACATGGGTAATGTTCCTGTCCTTTTTTTCCTATTCCCCTTGCCTTCTATGCTTCCATCAAGAGGCTATGACCAAGGATCACCACTCTCTGGTGCTGGATGGTGGCTGGAGAGAGGTGTAGGTTTGAAGCTGGGACATTGAAGCAGAACAAATATCCCCTCCCAAAGGATTTATAGCAACCCTACTCCCTAATAACCTTAACTTTGATGGAAGAGCCTGTTTGTGGCCAAGCTTGAAGCATCATTTGACTAAGTTGCCCTAAGAGTGGATTAAGTGTAGTGGCACATGTCTATAATTCCTGCTGAGGCAGGAGGATCCTGACTTTGAGGCCAGTTTTAACTATAAAACAGGACCATTTCACAAACAATCCAAACCACTAATGTTGTTGAATAACTTTAAAATCATTAAAATTACCTGGTAAACAATTTTTGACAAATCTGAATTTCTACACATATAGGTAGGGTTCAGAAATGCATTTAGAACAGCAGTTCTGGGGGATGTATACACCCCTTTCACAGAGGTCAAATATCAGATATCCTGCATATAAGGTTATTAAGATTCAGTCAGATTCATACCAATAGCAAAATTACAATTATGAAGTAGCAACAAAATAATTTTATCATTGTGGATCACCACACCATGAGGAACTGTATTAAAAGGTCGCAATATTAGGAAGATTGAGATCCACTGATTTAGAGAATGAAATGAATATATTTTATGTGTTTAGTTTATGTATAAACTCTGTCATATATACCATATAACAAATATATTACTAGAAAGGATATTATTCCTATACTACATATGAACTTAAGTGACTGTGCATGAATTGTGCATAGAATCAGTAATTCTTGGAACTCTCCAACAGTCTATACATAAATAGGCATTGAATGCCTTTGAGAGTATCAACTGTTCTTATAAACTTGCCTATGATCATTAATTGGATCTCTTCTTCTGTAATTCATTGGCCATTGCCCTCTCAAGTTTCGAGACAGTATAATTACCGGTCTCTGTGCTCCTCAGTACCTAGACAGATTGCACTTTTCTCAGGGTAGATCCATAACAAAATCACTGGGAAGAATTCCATCTGAAGGATATATTTCCAGTTGAGACACTTGTTCTACTTTACAGCCACTGATGCAAAGTTGAATGAGCGTCCCCTTTAAATTGACATCATCAAATATTTGACAAGAAGCAGCTTCAGGGAAGACATGCTTATTTTGACTTATAGTCTGAGTAAATACAGCCTGTAAGGGTGGAGAAGGCACAGTGGGAGGGATGCACAGCCACTGAGTGTGTTATGTCTGTCTACAGACAGAGCAGATACTGAACAGGAAATTTGAAGAAACTAAGAAACCACAAGGCCTAGGTCACGATAGTGACCAACTTCCCCTATCTAGGCCCGACCTCAAGCCCCACTCCTGGCTGTGAACCAACAGTTCCAATATATGAGCCTTTAGGGGAGGCATTTCACATTCAAACCACAAGACTAGGGAAAATATTTGACACTAAGGTGTCATTTCTCAAAGCATATAAAGTTTACTTGAGGGCATAATAAAACAAAAAAAAATTACTAGAGAATTTAAATCCTCACTTCTCCTTCCAAATTTGGGACCTTGGGAGTAAGTATCAATCCTTAATAGAATAATCTGGGTCACACAGCCCCGGCATCTTCATACCCATGGATCTATCCCAGAATGAATTCAGTTCCAGTAGCTGAGCTTCCACAGTGTCCTCCATAGGGAAACCTCCTAGATCATACTGATATTGCCCCTAAACATAAGCTTTTATCTCGAGCTTCAGCATTCAGCTTCTCACTCATTCTCTATTTCTCAGCATTCCAGCCACCAGAATTCCATATGGACTTATGTTTTAAGTACTTGCAATACATCCTGCTAATTAGACCCATCAGCAACCCTGTCAGGACAGGAGTCCCGGCTTGGCACATTGTGCATTCCGTACATGATGAGGGGAAGCCTTGTCTGTACTGTCGAGTCCTCCTCTTTTGCTGTTTGTTGGCTGAGGCAGTAGCTTCCCAATCAGCAAGCCAGCCATAATGAATACTCATTCATATTCCTAAATCATTGGCCCTAATCTGAACTTCAGTTTCACTGTGAATAACTAATCATGCCTAGATAATCAGTTACATGATAATATATTTAACATTCCGGTCTGACTTGCTGTCTTCCCACACATTTTAGATCAAGCACATGGCTTGTTCTTCAGGTAACTGGGTTTACAGATTTGCCCTGGTGGTTCCATTGGAGGGGCAAGACTTCTTTCTGTCTGAAGTTAACCAGTTCACTTGAGTGTTGAATTTTCCTCAGGTTTTCACATGTAATTAGTTGATAAATATCTACCTCCCACACTACACTATAATTTCTAGGAGATCAGTGAACTTGTTCTAATTATTAAATATACCCACTGCATTCATAAAGTTTGGTAGAAAGCTTGGCATCTAGAAAGAACTCAATAAATATTTGTTAAATAAACAAGTGAAAATGGTAACACCTTTGAGAGTATTGGACCATGAGTTTTAACCTTCATCTTAGAATCTATTATGTCTTCGAGACTTGCAGAAGAATTTAATTAGTGAGTTGAGACATTCTTGGGGAAATACCATAACATGTTAGAATTCATAGGCTTTAGGTTAATGCTAAACTTCAGAAAAAAATAAATTCAAAGACCTTCTGACCTAAATAAAAAGGGACATATCCATGGATAAAAGTGAAAACCAATTCCCATTGTTTAGAACATTCCTCAACTCATCTTGATGTGTATACTCAGACTTCAGACTTCTCTTAGGAAATCTGTTTAGATAATTTCCTCCATCCCATCTTGGCAACAAAACAGAACTGGATTGATTAAAGAATAAGAACTCAACACAGTTCCTAACTATTGCACAGTCAACAGAAAGGTTCATTCTGGGTGCATTTTGGGTTTGGCCCTCATCTTCTACATTTATCATAAAAATAAATGGGTGTTTCTTGCTTCCACAACTGTACTCGGATCCAAGTTGATACATCAAGAACTCAAAGGAGAGCGGGGCTGGGAAGGGGGGAAAGAGGACAATATGATGGAGATGTAACCTGAAGCAACAAATAAATAAATTTATTTTTAAAAAAAGAACTCAAAGGGTTGAGGATGTTTTCTTTTTCTCCATTCAAAGAACAAAGAATGTTCCTTTCTCTGCACAAAAAGATACAAAAATAAGACTTGGAAGGGTTGAGACACTATCCTCAGTTTCATTAACTGTTCTGCAACTGTGGAGGTGAAATGTCAGCCTAAATGTACACCACATATATAATTTTAGGTTTTCTACAAGCTTATTTAAAAAGTAACAGGAAATAATTTTAGCAACTTAAACATTAAAACCACCACTTTAGCACATAAAAAGTAAGAAAAATTGAGGTATTTTCGTATTATTTTTTTAACTAAGTCTTTGAAACTTAGTGGGTACTTTACATTTATAGTACATTCTCATACAGAGTAGCCATATTATAGGAGCTGAATAGCCATCCATGAGCTGAACATCACACATTGGCCAATATAGTTTTAAAATATGCTTTTGGGCTCCATCTTCCTACTCAGTTCAAGGACACACTCACATCTTCTCCTACTGCAGCTGCTAGCATCCCAGTGGACAAAGACCAGCCATGAAAGTTCCGACTCGCTTTAGCAGATTTGTTGAACAAGACTATTCAAAAGCTGCAGCGGTCTCCTAGGCTCTGTTTCACACTGTGGTTCAGTCACTGGGCTCACGATGTTGGTTCTTATCACAGTGCTTTGCTCTTTCTATATACCTCATTTTTATCCAAGCCCAGTGTTGTCCAGAGACAGACGGAATGTTTTCCCCACTGTCTGTTCAGCACAACTAGCAGTAATCAAACCCATACTGACTGTCTCAGTGCCCAGCCTTCTTACAGTCACCCAGTTTTGCCTTTGCATTTCCTACATTGGGTAGTGTTACATATCACATAACATCCTTCTAGGCTGAGAACCTACAGATGTTAGTAAATAGCTATTTTTATACTTAGGATTTTAATAGAGACGGCCAGTGAATTTGTGAAGAATGAATGAATTGACCCTGTTTTCACAAGGACTACATACAATTTCTCACTTCAATTTTTTTTAACTTATGAGAATATACATGTGTGTGTCTGTCTGTCTGTCTATCCATCTCTGTGAATGTATGCACAAGTGTGTTTGTGGTTGCCTGAAGAGAACAGTGAAGGGCATTGAATTCCTTGGAACTGTGTAGCTACAGGTGTTTGTGGGCTACCCTACAAGGATGCTGGAATCTGCACCGCAAATCTCATGGTTGAGTAGCAAGTGTTCTCAACCACTGATCTTCCCAGCCCCTCTCATATTTTAAATGCAACAAATCATGAAGGTTATGGCGTGGATTCTGACCTTGGTCTTAGGTGGTTTTCAAATTCTGTGGCTTAGATTCGCTGCTGCTGTAGAGCCTACTAATGGATGGCTTAGGCAAGTCCAGATAAAGAAGTGCTGGTTACGGCTTCAACATCCTTCCCCATTCTCTCTGCATTAACCCCATTTTTGTCTCTGGTTGTTTTTTTCTTTTAATGCTTCTGGGTAGGAGCTGGTATGAATAAGTGGTTTTGTGTCAAATTGAAAACAACCCACCTGAGGGAATTGCCTCTGTTTTGATTCACTTTGAATCTTTTCTCTGAAGTTCCCATATTGCATTGCTGTTTTCTCATCTGTGCTGAGATACCCACATATCCCTTAGAGGTTTGTTTCTAAGAATTTAGTCTTTTCTTGTGCAATTGCACAAAGAAAAGCCTTTTACTGCCATATCACTCAGTTTGTATTTCCCGGTTTCTATTGTTTACTGTTTATTAAAATAATATGTGCTTATGGTAGGAAAACAAAGAAAAAAAGAAAAATTGACTATAATGGCAGTACACAGAAACAGTGTTAATATTTTGATTGATTTCCTTGTAAGTTTTAGTGTGTCTACATTCTAAACTAAATTGGAATCACATTTCACATGGTTTGCATTATCGTGACCTCATTTCCATTTCATGAAAGCATAATTATTATTAGCTTTTCTTAAGTCATGTATGTTTCATGATTTGCTTAGCAGTTATTCTATTGTTGGAAATGGCAAGTGTTTGTGATTTTTCTTTATTAAAAATTATGTTTTAGTTAGCATTATTGTGCAAAAATGGTACTTCAGTGAACATTGTTGGACATCAAATTTTAACACGTTCACTGAATTTATTTTCAAAGAATGTAATTACTAAATAAACTTTCTAAATGTTTGCTGTGCTTCTTTCTAAACCATTGCCTCATTGAATCACATGTAGCTCCAACTGGATATGTGAATGCTAATTTAAAGTCACCCCTTCTGGCTTTAAGTTCAGCACTTAAGTCTTTTCAACTGCAACTGGTTTTTTGAAAAGATAATTCCTGTTTGTCTTGTAAGTCATTCTAGCTTACTACTGAAAACACACACACACATTTCCATTTTAGAGAACATAGAATACTATAACAAAGTACAATAGAATGGGTAACATAAATGATAGAAATTTACGTCTCATAATCCTGCGTCTGGCAGTGTGAGATCAGGGTGGCGGCAAAGATTGGAATCTGAGTGATGACCTTTTTTTAGGCTGTAGATTTTTGACTTTTTGTAAGAAGGAAAGGGTAAGAAAGCTTTCTGTGGTTCCTCTTACAAGGTCACTATTCACGAGGGTTCTACTTTTATAGCCTAATCACTTCCCATCTCTCTTTAAATTTCTCCCTAACTTTTAACTTAGACTTATGTTTCCACATTTAAACAAATATTAGTTTATTAATTCCATGATATTCTGATTTGTCAAATGCTACATTTCTACTCTAATAGATCTTATAATTTCTAAATTTCTATAACATTATTGTTTGTTTTCTTCACATGCTGGGTTGAACATATTGTTGGTACAGTTATTTTTTAATATTAAATGCATTTTATATATATTATGCATTTTAGTTGGTAAAAATTCAGGGGAACAGCATGATATTTTAAAAGATGCACATACTATTGGATATCTAAAACAAACTAATTAGCATAGACATTATGTCTCATACTGATTTATTTCTTGTGAGAACACCATACATACTGTCTTTGCAACTTTCAAGAAAACAATAAACTGCTTTGATTATGGTCACCACACTGTAGAATAAATGCAATGAAATTATTTTTATAATTTAACTGAAATTCTGTGTCCTCTAAGTGATACTTCTCTGACTTCCCACATCCTCACTTGCAGTCTTAGCACCTGGTAACAACCATTCAGCTTCTATGAGCTAGACATGTCGAATTTCACAGAGTCAAGTGAGGTCTTCTGGCATTTGCCTTTCTTTTCCTGGCATCATCCATTCAGCATAATGCCTTCCAAGTTCATTCATGTTGCTGATTACTGTTCTTAGTTGGAGTTTTTATTGCTGTAAAGAGACACCATGACCATAGCAACTCTTATAAAAGAAAACATTTAATTGGGACTGGCTCACAGTTTAGAGCTTTAGTCCATTATCATCATGATGGGAAGAATGGCAGTGTGCAGGCAGATATGGTGTTGAAGAAGGAGCTCAGAGTTCTATATCCGGAGTGGCAGGCAGTAAGAAGAGGATTGATTCGCTGGCTAGGCTTGAGCATCTGAGACCTCAAAGCCTGCCCCCAGTGTCATACTTTCTCCAACAATGTCATACCTACTCCATCAATGCCATACCTCCTAATAGGGTCACTCCCTAAGCAGGCTATTCAAACCCCCAACAGCTATGTACAGGATAAGAGAAAGCATTTGTAAGCATATATTTGAAAGGACCTTAGATATAAGTAATTTATAAAACTTAATTTCAAGAAATAAGTAACTCAAAATAACTAATTACTATGTAAGAAGAGAGCAAAGGACCTGAGTTTACAAACAAAGATGCACAATTGGTTAATAGACATTGTACAAAAATGTTCAATGTCACGAATTAAGGTCAAAGCACAGTGAGATAGCCCTTCATACTTGTTAGAATGACTTTTACCAAAGGTAATAGTGAGGGTGTAGAGGAAAAGCAATACTGTGCTCTATTGGTGGAAATGAATATTTATTTCACCCTTACAGAAGTCAGTGTGTATAGTTCCTTCAACAATTAAAAGGAGAGGCACCATATTGATCCAGGAATTCCATCACTAGGTACCTTCTTAAAGAAAGTAGAATCAGTGTTGAAGAAATTGTACTCTCACATGTACAGCATTATTCACAAGGGAAGACACTTTGATATGAATGCAGAGTGGGGTACTGCTCATTCTTTACAAATAGGAACAACTATGTATTTAAAATAGAACTCTTAGGTATTAAAGTATATATTAATGTCATTCTACTATTTTATGTGTATGGACTTGCTTATATATGAATGTAAAGAATAGCTTATGTATTTATCTTTACATAAATTGACCATTATTTTTGATTATGTGTGTGATTGTGTGTGTGATTGTATGTGTGTGTGTACGTGCACGTGCACGTTCTTTCGGTATCTTCTTATCCCGTTTTGTATGGTGGTTTAATGTATTATAACTGATGACTTTGTCCTAGCTTTCATGTTGCTGAACTAAAAGAGGACACTTTAAACCTTGACTGGCACGGCGAGTCATTCCTAAGTTGAAAATGTGACCTAAAAAGAAAACTCTCATTTTGTAACAGCATAATCTTTTTGGTTCAATTTTTAATAGCTACCATTTGTGTACTTGGCGCTATCCTGGACACTTTTGGTGGAACATCTTATTTTATCTTCTCAACATTCCTTGATGGTAAGCCTCATTCCCATTTTACAGAGTAGAAGTCATGATGTGAAATTAAAAGGAGAAAGGAGATTATACCTTACGTGAACTCAACAGACCCAGGATTAGCCCTGACATAAAGAGATTCCTATGGAGACACAGGACTGAACTGAACACACATTCTCACGTGAGGAAGTATCTCTAACATTCTGATAAACATGATTTACATTTCATAGGAATAAAAGTATGCAAAACATGCTATTATATCATGAAAACAAGGACGGCTGCTTCTATTGGCATTTAAACACCATGATTTTGGCTATCAGTTACTCAGACTGGAAGAATGGACTTGTGTGGAGTATTATTTTTGAGCCAGGAAATTATAAGTTTTTAAATACTTAGCAAGTTTCATAGATATTCAACTTGTTCCTGATAAATAAATAAGATTATTTCCAATTTTTAGAAAAGCCTATTTCCATAGATTTTGATACAGTTCAGAAATTACCAAACACAAACCTAGCATGTTAAGAAATATTGTTTTAATATGATAATGGACAGCATGAAGTGATTAAACAAAATCTCCCCGACCTAATTATAAGGTATATATACAAACTTTAACTTTTTTAAAAAGGTTAGTTTAAATTTTGAAGGCTAAATAAATGTGTTTTAAGGAACAGATTATTATATTCTTTGTAGTTCTGTTAGTATTTTCAGAGCATAAGGTTTTGCTGGAAAAATTAAAGCTTACCATATTATTTTCCAAGACTTGATATTCAGCATTCAAAGGGCACTTACATTTTAGCCTATAAAATTCACTTGAAGCAAAACTGTTGCAGATTTTTAAAAGGCAAACTTTATCTGAAATCTCCTGTCCAGCAGAGAGTATTATACTTCAGATTTAAATGTGATTATCTTGGAATCTGATATCTGTTAAAATGGCATTTACTGAAAGATTGGACATCCTGTCACATTATATGACATGGCAACATTTCTAATGTCATGCCAAGTTCCCCATGCGCATTCTCTGCCATCTCTGTGTGCAACATGTAGAGGAAGGAATCTCAAAAGACACAGGCAATAATGAGTTGTTTCAAAACCCTGCACTGATCTTTAAGAATTTTTTAAGTTCTGTCTGTGAGGGTGGGGAAAAAACCCTAGTTTGTTTAGATTGCTGGACATGATGTTAAGTTTTGTTTTATGTTTTTATTGTATCCCAAATTGGAACAAATCAGAAAAGATAAACCTTTATGAGGCTTACAGCTATTTCTCGTAAGACGTTTGCTAGTAAAATTGTTCCCTGCTTTCATTTATTTTTATTTTTAGTTTAAAAGCTAAAGCCAAGCCAGGGAGAGGAAGACAGGACAAGAAACCTCAAATCATGGTAAACATTACTGCAGCAGAGGTCAGCCATGTGAAATAAACCACACAGCAGTGCATGGTGCCTGAGATGCGGGATTCTGCACACTGTCCCTCCCTGCCCATCTTACCTCATCTGTCTTGTGGATATTCCTGCTGTGAGATAGATTCTACCAAAGGAAATATTTTTTAAAAATATATCTGTCTTCTAAATATGTGCTTCATATGGAATATGTTTCTTTTTCTTATTTCCAGCTGATAAAAATATGAAAGATATTCAGGCCTTACCCAGTCATTGACCAGATTACGTTAATTGACAAGTTTAGGGCTTAAACTTTAATCCTATATCTGTCTTATCAGAACCTCTGCAGTTTTAAACTGGAAAGTGCTGTGAAAGACAGTTATGATACTTGGCCGTATAATCTAGCACCTAGGAGATTGAGGGAGACATATTCCTGTGATTTCAGAGCCAGCCTAGGCTAGAGAATGGAATTGTGTCTCAAGAAAAAAAGAACATTTTGTGTGTGTGTGTGTGTGTGTGTGTGTGTGTGTGTGTGTAAATCCTTCTGACATTTTCAAGAGATTATTTAATTTTATTCCAACTTTCAGTTGAGTGAAAGGTATTTCAGAAACTTTAAAAAGGGATACATTTTTGCTTCTAGAAGTGGATGGCTAGAGTGGTTATTAAGCACTTATGCTAATTTTATATTTTATTTTAATATGGATACAAAAATATAGAGGATGTTAAAAAGGAGTAATACACATTGTTTAAAATATTTTTATTCTAGTCTATTCTGAAAAATGTTAATAGCTTGAAAGACCAAGAAAACTACATATACTTATAACAAAGCATCATACTTATCATCAGTTAAGCTAAGTTTAAAAATTACTTCAGTGAGTAAATCAAGTGAGTAGAGTACTTAATACAGGTAATTGTCCTGAGCCAGCTCAGTCACTGGTCTGGAGAGGAGCTCTGGCTAGAGCAGATCTAGCCCAGGAGCAGCTCCAGCCACAGATCAGCGGTCACACCTGTCTGCCTGATATTCAGCCTGCACGTGGACCTGTACACCCAAGAGGGAAAAACAGCCGGACCACAAGAGCAAAGGTAAGTGAGATTTTTTTTTTTTTTACCCTCCGAAGTTTCCAACATGATGGCACAGTGTGCACTCTAGCTGAGAGGCAGAAACCTAACCCAGTCACAGGAAAGCAATTAGGAGCCAAGATTGACTACAAACAGAGCCCGTGACTATGTGTTCTCCACAAATACTGGGGCGGGTCACTCACCCTAGCACGCAAGCATTTGAGGCAGTCAGCAATAGGCACACTGAGGCCAGCACCAGTCTTGGGTGGAGCTCCCTGACTGCACGGTCAGCCTAGCTTTGAAACCAGAATGACTGTGTAAGTGAGGGGAGAACACATGCCCAATCACAGTCTACCTGCCATTCTGAGGAGACCTGCCAGCTCCCAGATCCTAAGTGGATAGCCCCCTCCTGACTCCAATCCCCTATATGTTGGTCCAACTGGGTCACAACCAGTTGAGGAAAGCTGCAGCCACTCTTCTCTCCCAGAGCCAGTCTATTACACGAAACTGACCACCATCTGGAGGTAGACACCAGGATCTCAGGATTAGCCAACCTCTGGGGCAGGGAGTTTTCCTGAGCACCAAGGTCAACTGACAAAAGAAACAAACAGACAACACCAGGGTCAATCAGATGACAAAAGTTAAGCACAAGAACATGGTAAAACAAAAACAAAAACAAAAACAATAGGTTGTCTCCAGATCCTAGCAATAATGCTACAGACAACTCTGGACATCTTAACACGATTGAAACAAAGGAAAATGACCTTAATCCTACTCATATTAATTATAGAAGGTCTAAGGGAGGAAATCAAATACCTCAGAGAGCAACAACAAAGTACTGAAAAGGAGGTGATGGAAATTAATAAAGCCCTTAAAGGAATGGAAGACCTGAAAAGGGAAGTTGAAGCAATGAATAAAATCCAATCTGAGACATCCATAGAACTGGAAAACCTTAAGAAAAGAATCGGAACTACAGACACTAGCATCACCAACAGAATACAAGAGATGGAAGAAAGAATTTCAGGCTCAGAGGATAAAATTGAAGAAATGGATACATCTGTCAAAGAAAATGTCAAATCTAAAAAAGTCCTGACACAAAACCTTCAGGAAATCAAAGGACACAATGAAAAGACAAAATCTCAGAATAATAGGAATAGAAGAAAGAGAAGAGTCCCAGCAACATGGACCAGAAAATATCTTCAACAATATTATTGAAGAGAATTTCCCAAATCTGAAAAAAGAGATGCCTATAACCTTACAAGAAGCTTACAGAACTCCAAATAGATTAGATCAGAAAAGAAAATCTTCCCGCCACATAATAATCAAAACACTAAATGTACAGAACAAAGAAAGAATATTAAAAGCTGCTAGGGAAAAGGATCAAGTAACATATAATGGCAAACCTATTACAAACATACCTGACTTTTCTTCAGAGGTGCTAAAAGCCAGAAGGGCCTGGACATATGTCTTGCAGACCCTAAAAAATCACAAATGCCAGGCCAGATTACTATTCCCTGCAAAATGTCAATCAACATAGATGGAGAAAACAAGATATTCCATGACAAAGCTAAATTCAAACAATATCTATACACAAATCCAGCTCTACAGAAGATGTTGGAAAGAAAACTTCAACCCAAAGAGGTTAACTACACACAAGAAAGAACAGGAAGCAAATAGCATGCCTGCAGCAAAACCAAATTAAGAGAAGCTCACTCACACACTATTTCCACCAACATCAAGATGGCAGGAAGTAGCAATCACTGGTCCTTAATATCTTTCAACATCAATGGACTCAATTCCCCAATAAAAAGGCACAGGCTAGCAGAATGGATATGAAAACAGAATCCTACATTCTTCTGCTTACAAGAAACACACCTCAACAAAAAAGATAGGCATTATCTCCAAGTAAAGGGCTGGAGAAAGATATGCCAAGCAAACAGACCCAAGAAAAAAGCTGGAGTGACAATTCTAGTATGCAACAAATCGGACTTTCAACCAACATTAATCAAAAGAGATGGGAAAGGACACTACATACTCATCAAAGGAAAAAATCCACCAAGATGAAATCTCAATACTGAACATCTATGCCCCAAATGTAAGACAACCCACATTCATTAAAGAAACACTACTGATGCTCAAATCCCACATTGAACCTCACACATTAATAGTGGGAGACTTCAACACACCACTCTCATCACTGGACAGATCAACGATGCAGAAACCAAACAGAGAAATAATGAACCTCAAAGATGTCATGAATCAAATGGACCTAATTGAGATCTACAGAACATTTCACCCCAAAACAAAAGAATAAACTTTCTTCTTGGCACCTCATGGAAACTTCTCCAAAATCGACCATATAGTCAGTCACAAAGCAAGCCTCAACAGATATAGGAAAATTGAAATTACCCCTTGTAACTTATCAGACCATCATGGAATAAAGCTATGCTTCAACAATAACCAAAACAACAGGAAGCCTGCAAAAACATGGAAACTGAACAACTCTCTCCTCAATGACCTCTGGTTTAGGGAAGAAATAAAAAAAAAAAAAAAGAAATTAAAGTCTTCTTAGAACTCAATGAAAGTGAAGGCACAACATACCCAAACTTATGGGACACATTGAAAGCAGTGCTAAGAGGAAAGTTTATAGCACTAAGTGCCTTCAAAAAGAAATTGGGGAGTTCCCATACTAGCCACCTAAAAGCACACCTGAAGGAGCTAGAACAAAAAGAACAAACACTCCCAAGAGGACCAGATAAAAGGAAATTATCAAATTCAGGGCTGAAATCAACAACTTAGAAGCAAAAAGAACAATACAAAGAATCGACAAAACCAAGAGTTGGTTCTTTGAAAAAAATCAATAAAATAGACAAGCACTTAGCTAAACTAACTAAAAGGCAGAGAGAAAATACCCAAATTAACAAAATCAGAAATGAAAAGGGGGAAATAACAATAGACATTGAGGAAATCCAACTTCCTGAACAGACCACCAATAGCTCAGGCACTAAAATAAACAATCAATAAATGGGACCTTACAAAATTAAAAAGCTTCTGTAAGGCAAAGGACACTGTCCTTAGATCAAAACAGCAGCCTACAGACTGGGAAAGGATCTTTACCAACCCAACATCTGACAGAGGGCTAATGTCCAAAATAAAGAAGTGAAGAAATTAAACACCAAAAAATCAAATAACTCCATCAATAAATGAGGTACAGAGCTAAACCAGAAATTCACAGAAGAGGAATCTCTAAAGGCCGAGAGGCATTTGAGGAAATGTAGGGGTTAGATAAATTAGATTTAGAAAATATATAGGGGTTTCTGATACTGTCTCTTAATTCGGGGCATGAAGAGCATTATCAGCATGTGGACTAAAAACAGAAAACAAACAGGAGACTTAATAGACTGAAAAACAAGGTTGAAGTCAGGAAAAACAGGAAAGACTCAATAGACTGAAAAACAAGTTTGAAGTCAGGAAAACAGGAAAGACTTAATGGACTTAAAGAAACAAAGTATCTGGCCTGACATTGTTTTCAGCTGCTAAGTGGGCGGAGCCCAAATTAAGCTGAAACAGAGTTCCTCCTATTTAAGGACAGCGCATGGAGCCCAGAAAGGAAAGAGACCCCTGATGCTAGAGAGCTCCAAGAGTCCTGCTGAAAAAAGTGCTGGCCATCATTTGATGGCCAGATTTCCCTGAAGCAGAAAGAAGCTGGTGAGCAAAGAAAGCCTGAGAAAGACACCAAAAGGCCAAGGACTAAACCCTGTGGCTCAGCTTTTGCCTAGAGGGGTTTGATCTGTCCGAACAGTGGCCTAAAGGATATTGTGCCTGGCTTTAAGAACTGAGGCAGAGCAGCTGAGTTCCTGATTCAAAAGAAGTAAGTTGGCCTACAGACGGCTGGGGTCTCCCACAGAGAAGAAAGCATGAAGCCTTATTTAAGGTGAGACTGCAATAACCAACTTACCCTGACGAACCTGCATCTGAGAGATCCAGAAAAAGGACTGCTAAGTGCGTTAAAGAATCTACAACAAAGACTGTGTTCCTGACGACTGAGGACCTGCCCCAGGGACTGTATCATTCTAAAAGGTTAGAAAAATAATTATCAATAGGTTTAGTGGATAGGTTAAAGGGGTTGTAAGAGTTTATAGGATTAATAGTTAAGAAATTGTTGGTGTTTGTTATAAGTGAATTTAGTAATAAATAAATAAGAAATAAATAATAATTTAAAAGTTCGGTTACAAGGAAATGTTCAACATCTTTGGTCATTAGGGAAATGCAACTTAAAACAACTCTGAGATTCCATCTCACACCTGTCAGAGGGACTAAGATCAAAAACTCAAATGATAGCACATGCTGGCAAGGATATGGAGAAAGAGGAACACTCCCCCATTGCTGGTGGGACTGCAAACATATGCAACCACTTTGGAAATCAATCTGGAGATATCTTAGAAAATTGGGAATAATTCTACCTCAAGACCCAGCCATACCCCTCTTGGGCATATATCTAAAAGATTCGAAACGAAACCACAAGGACATTGCCTCAACAATGTTCGTAGCAGTTTTATTTGTAATAGCCAGAAACTGGAAGCAACCCAGATGTCCTTCAACTGAAGAATGGATAAAAAAACAAAACAAAAAAAAAAAAAACTGTGGTACATTTATACAATGGAATACTACACAGCTATCAGAAATGAGGAAATCATGTAATTCGAAACCAATTGGATGGAGCTAGAAAAGCTCGTCCTAAGTGAGCTGAAACAGTCCCAGAAAGATAAACATGGTATGTATTCCCTTATAAATTGATATTAACCATACATCACAGGATAACTATCCTACAACCCACACACCCAAATAGATAGGAACCTAGCATATCTATCCTAGGAAAAATTTTACCCACCAGTGTGTCATGGAATCTGCTGCAGGTTAGTGGGACACCATACCCTAGATGGTGTGCCATATCAAGCCCCAGTACAAGTGGAAGCTCTTGGCCCTCACATGACTGAAGATCTGAGGGAGTATGATATGTGAGGGCCCACCTCATCTGAGGAGAAGGACAGTACCAAGTAGAGGAACAAGGAGTGATTGAAGGAGGGAGGGAGTGAGGGAAGGAAAGAAGGAGGGAGGGAGTGAAGGAGAGAGGAAGGAAGGAGCCAGGAGGGGATGAGAGAGGAAACTATGTTCTAGAAGTAACTTGAAAAAACGAAATAATACTTTTTTTAAGAAAAGAGTTAATAAGCTTAAAAAATATAATAAAAATACAATATAAAATTTTCAAACTATAATTTACCAAAGGTATACTTGCCTTACTGGCATGAAAGGAAAATGGCCTTAATTTCAGATTAGAATTTTAGACTACAGGTGACCACATAGAGTACACAAACTTGATAGCAGCTTAAAAGGGTTTTTGTTTTGTTTTGTTTTGTTTTGTTTTTGTAGATATATAGGATATTTTCATGGTTTGGCATGGTAAAAGCAGGTAACAGGTTTAAAATACTGTAAATAAATTAAAGGTTACTGCTATTCAACCTGGTTTTCTAAACCTCCAAGAGTTGAAAAAATTTGGAGCTAAGGTAAAATACATGAAATGCATGGTGTCAGCTAATGCCTTTAACTCCATCAGAGACAGGAGGATCACTATAGAGTTAATTGTCTTATAAATTCTAGAGTTACAAGGAACAGGGTGGTGATGGTGCATACCCTTAATCCCATCATTTGAAAAGGCTACACACTTAATCTCAACATACTAGAGACAGAAACTGGCAGATCTCAGAGCTCAAGGTCAGGCTGACACAAAATAAGCTCTAAATAGAGAAAACCTTCCATCCAGGGGTGGTGGAGCACATCTTTAATCCCATCAGTTGGGAAGCACATGTCTTTGATCCCAATACTTAGAATGCAGCGATAGGCATATATGATTTGGAAGGATTTAAGTTTAAAAGCTACTCACAAAAGGCATACTGAAATTCAAACAAATTGTCCTTTGAGATCTCAAAATTTATACATTAAAGTTTTGTTTAGCTCCAAAATATCAAAACAATTTCTTCTTTAATTCGAATTGAAAGATAATTCTTTTTAAATTGTCAAAAAACCAAATTTGCTCCAGGAAAAATATTACCTAACCCCCCAAAAAATATAGTGTCTCAGAGTTAGGATTAGGGCAGGGCTCTGTTCTTATCTTTCCAGGAGATTTAAAGCATCCATCCAAGGAATCCAGGGACAATGGGACAATGGAAACCTCAGAAGAAAACAGATCAGACACCAAAGAAGACAAGTAGCCCAGACAATCCAGCCTTGCAGACTTCCTCAATAGCTGTTTCCCCAAAAGTCTACAACCACAACAACTCAAAATCGCTAAGATTTTTCAGCTCCACAGACTGCTCCAGCCAGAACTTCAGTAAAGCCCTGAAGATCAGCTTCTGTCTATGAATTTCTTAGGACATTTAAATAGCTGAGCGCAAAAGGACTGAACATCAAATGATTCTATTAACATTTTTAACCATTTTTCCATTCTTATTTGGGCTCCAAACAGGTTTACTACATACCAAATCAGCAGGAAGTTATTTTAAGAGAGCGATGTCCCTTCCCCAGAAGGTGAGGAGGGTGTTTTTCCCCCCTTTGGTCATTTGAAGTATAATAGAAAATCTTGTTATTTAGAGGAAGAGATTACCAGCTGTTCAACATTCTTGTTAAATAGGTTTTGGAGGTTAGACCCAGGGACTTCTCTCTTTTTCTTTTCTGTATCCTTCTTTCTTTCCTATGTAGGAGTGAACAGACTTGAGAAAAAATGGGACATAAACATAATATAGGAAAGATGAAGAAAAAAGGACAGATTATTGAATATGCCCTTATACCTTTGTATATTGATACAAAATTAATATTATATTTGGCTAAATTGGTATTGATCTTTTATATTATTGCAAAATTAAGATTGTATTGGGCTACATAGGTATTGATCTTTGTATATTGATACAAAATTAAAGGTAATGCTTTTTAAAGGTATTGTACCTAGTAATGCTTAGAAATGAAAAGAAAATTTTCGGTCTTTTGCTATCAACTGTCATAAACTGTTTAGGATAATTAAGAAATGCAAACTAATAGTCATTCAAGCTCATCATTTTGTTAGGTGCAATGACAGTCTACCACAGGTAATTTCTAAGCTAATCAGAAATCAAGTTGCTAAGAAACAAGCAACATTTGCTTATCTAAATATAAGAGATAGATAGGGCATCTTCAAAAACCTCAAGAGATCTGCAGAATATGGCATTCAAGGATGTTTTCTTAACTTATGATTTTTTGATATCGAGACATGTCAGCTCCTGATAGCACCCCCTATTCTACTCCAAGCAGAAGATGAGCATCTAAGAATCTCCAGTGGGAGATGGTTGAATTAGTGGCAAGCCTATCTCTTGGCAAGAAAAATCCCTTGCTTCAGCTGTAGACAGAACGCTGTCCAAAAAGTACAAAACTTGGAAGCAGGTAAGTCGACATCCTAGCTCTGCCAAGACAGGCTAGGCAAGACCTTCATAATTCCTGCTCTACAATCAATGTCTGTCAGAGAAACGGGGCCAAACAGCTGAAGATTGATGCTGTAGTGTATGGAGAGAAAATGGAAACTGTCCAGGCAGCCACTGGTATGTCATTTCTTAGTTTTGGAAGCCTCAGGCCTTGCACTTCCTATATAATCATATATATTTATCCCTCTCAGGTCTCTGAGGTGGTTGCAGAATAGATAGCTAGAGTCTCATAGTTAAATTTTGAGTTGTTTAGGAATCAAGAGGGTGTTCTGGATCTAAGAAGATGTTTTTAAAATTGTGATGCAAGTTAGTATGAAAGCTGAGTTAGATATAGAACTTTAAACTCATGGAGATGGTTAGATAGTAGAATGTTAAAGTCAGGTGCCAAATACATATGGACTGGACACTGGGAATATATGCTAAGCCATATAACTCTCATAATTGTGGCCTATTTATTTCTGTTGTTTTGTATTGTATTTATTGTTATATGAGAAAGAACCGTTTGTTGGACTGAAAGGGGGAGCTGTTGGAGGGAAAAAGATACACCTTAAACTTAAAAAAAAAGGAAGAGAATGGGGAGGTGAGCGGGAAGAGGGTGGGAGGGTGGGACTGGAGGGGGAGTAGGGAGGGTATTGTGATTGATATATAACTTGAAGAAATAAAAAATAAATTTAAAAACCAAGTAATTGTCCTGTAATCCATTATAGGGACAACAAAAGTGAGAGCTGAATAAAAATAGCCATTGATACATAAAAGTAGTCATGGATAGTGTAATTGTAAAAAAGAAAGAATGAAAGGAAGGAAGGGAGAAAGAAAGAAAGAAAGAAAGAAAGAAAGAAAGAAAGAAAGAAAGAAAGAAAGAAAGAAAGAAAAGAAAAGAAAAGACAAAACCCAAAAGAACAAAAAGTAGAATGCACACAGCACTGTGAATACAAGGCATTGCATCAATAAAATCACTATTATAACTTAGCTGTGTTGCTCCTAATCAAAACTAAAGAGTTCCTTCCTAAACAGGTCATTTTCCTCTTTCACAGTTTGCACTGGAGTGAAGACATCTCACACTAAGCCAGTGATGATGACTAATTTTGATTTGGTTTTGATTTTTTCTTTTTTTCATATATGAACAAACTTTGTGTTTAAACTCATTGGTTAAAAGTCCACACTTGTCAACTGGCAGTTGATTGGAGTCGACTGAACTATATTAAGCTACTAGAAAAGAGAAAACCCTGGTGACACTGAGCTGTCTTCACATGAAAATCTGGTCTGGAAAGATGAGTTCCTGAGTTTTCCTACATCCTCCATGACTTTAAAGAAGTTAGGAATGGAAAATATCACTTTTTTGACCATGACTTTGCAAACAAATTCTAACCAGATAGTTATATTTTTAACATCATAGTCTTTTTATTCTGGTCTGTTCAGTGTCTTAAGTGTGGGTTTTTTTTTTTTCCTAACATCTTGGGAAATGAAATGAGAAACTATTTTAATAGTCTCTGATCTCATTTTTTTTCTGAATCTTCATTTCTTTCTGAAAGCATTAAAGCTAAGAAGGCAATAAGAGTTAGGAAGACATGGGGACTTGACCTTTGTCTCAATAAAAGTAAACTTGTGATTTCATAATTGCGATGTATTAACTTCTTCCAGTGTGCTTTAGTGACACCCACATTAGCCAATACCATTTTCTAACACTGAAACTATCCAACAATTCCAACTGCTCTCTATGTCAACAGGGTAAACAAACTCAAACAAATAGATTCCCTACAAATAGATAACTATGGAAACAACAAAGTCATTGGAAAGCAAAATGGTAGTGTCTTAGGATCCTGGGGCATGGCTGATTGATTAGCCTGGCTCTGCTGCTGCACGTCTTGGATGACTGAGTTCTTTCAGAACCTATGACTTCTCAGGCTCATGGTTATATACATAATGGTTGCAATACATGTGAAATGCGTTTGGCACATCCTGAAACCATTATCTAAAAGAAATTCATGACTCTCAGGGTTGTGAACAAACTGGGATAGTATAAATTAATTAGATTTAAGAAGAAAACAAGATGCACACAATCATAACTTTGCATTCCATCAGAAAAGTAATTTTTTTCCCAATGGTATGACAAGAAGACTTGCTTCCCTCTCTCTAGACTACATCAAAATATACCATAATTTTAAAGATGCAGAAATTTTAAAGATTCATATATATATGACTCATTTTGATTCAGTTTTGATTTTTTCTTTTTTCATATATGAACAGACTTTGTATGTAAACCTATTGGTTAAAAACTCTCATTTATCATATATATAAATGAAATATATATATCATTTATATATATATATATAATTGTATCTTCTTTGTTTGCTACTAATATGGGTGTATGTGCATGTGATTATCCAGAAACATAGTTTAATAATTTATTATGTTTATTACTTCAAGTTACATCTCCATCACAGTCCCTTCACTCCACCCCTCCTGGTCCAACCTTCCCATCCTCTCCACCTTCTCCCACCTATCCTACTCCTCTGGTGTGGGGTGCCCCCACATATCAGCCCCTCTCAGTTCAGCAGTCGTATGAAGACTAAAAGCTTCCTCTTGCACTGGGGGCCTACATAGCGGCCACATTAGGACAAAGTGTCCTACTAACAGGTAACAAAGTTCATGTTCCTATTCCTTTTGGTCTGTTGGTTGTAGGATAGTTATCCTGTACTACATGTCTAAAATCCAGTTGTAAGTGAATATATGCCATGTACATCCTTCTGAGTCTAGGTTAGCCTGCTCAGGATGAGCTTCTCTAATTCCATCCATTTGGCAGCAAATTGTATGATTTCTTTGTTTCTGATAGCTGAGTAGTATTCCATTGTGTAAATGTACCACAGTTTTTTAATCCATTCTTTGGTTGAGGGACATCTGGGTTGTTTCCAGTTTCTAGCTATTACAAATAAAGTTGCTATGAACATAGTTGAGGAAATGTCCCTAGTTTAATAATCTTTAAGTGCTCATTTCTTTAGCTGGAAATATTTTCTTAAAGGACTGAATTGTTTTGAGCCAGGAGATTAAGTCAGAAGAGTGTTCAAGTATGAACACTCAAGTATGAGGATTGAGTTGAATCCTTAGAATACATACCAAGAAGTGAGTTTTATTGTGCATTCTTATTATCATTGGATTAGGCAGGTAAAGACATCCTAACCAACTAGCAAGTCACAGGCCCAAATGAGAGACCCTGTCTCCAAAAAACAAGGTAAAACAAGGTAGACTGTGTCTGAGGAGCAACTCCTAAGGTTAAATTCTGGCTTTCACATGCTTGTGCACAATGTAATGTGCATCTACACTTACATGAGCAGACAAATGCATACACATACAGAAGAAAAAGACATAAAATATGTCTAATGAAAATATGATAACTATCTTAAGTGCTGGAGAGATACTCATGTGCACACATACACACACACACACCCAGAGAGAGAGAGAGAGAGAGAGAGAGTTTTATCTTATAAGGAACTCAAAAATAAATATAAACATGTATCTTTTCTCAAAATAATTTTAGAACATTAATCAACGAAAGAATAGTTTTTAGAAGGGAGTAATTGCAAACAAAGAAAAAACAAACTTAAAACTTGAGGCTAGAGAGAAACCTCAGTGGTTAAGAGCACTTGCTGCCAAGAGATAAGCTTGCCACTAATTCAACCATCTTACAGTGGAGGTTCTTCGATGCTTATCTTCTACTATGAAAAAACCCCTTACACCAACTGCAGACAGACTGCTGTCCAAAAAGGACAAAACTTGGTAGCAGGGAAGTCGACAGCCTAATTCTGCCAAGACAGGGTAGGTAAGTCCTTCATAATCCCTGCTCTACAACAAATGTCTGTCAGAGAAACAGGACCCAAAGGCTGAAGACTGACGCAGGAATGTATGGAGAGAAAATGGGAACTGTCCAGGCAGTCATTGGTATGTCCTTTCTTAGTTTTGAAAGCTGCAGGCCCTGCACTTCCTATATAAGCAGATATATTTATCCCTCTCAGGTCTCTGAGGTGGTTGAAGAATAGACAGCTAGAGTCTCATAGTTAAATTTTGAGTTGTTTAGGAATCAAGAGGGTGTTATAGATCTAAGAAGATACTCTTAAAAGTGTGTTGCAAGTTAGTATGAATGTTGAGTCAGATATAGACCTTTAAACTCATGGAGATGGTTAGATAGCAGAATGTTAAAGTCAGGGGCCAAATATGTATAAACTGGACATTGGGAAGGTATACTGGGCCATTTAACTCTCATAAATGTGGCATATTTATATCTGTTGTTTTGTATAATATTTACTGTTATAAGAGAAGGAACCATCTGTTGGACTGAAAGGGGAAACTTCTGGGGGGAAGAGGGTGGAAGGGCGGGATAGGAAGGGGGAATAGGGAGGGGTTTGTGACTGAGATGTAACTTGAAGAAAAAAAAATAAAGTATTTAAAAAAAAAAGAGCACTTGCTGCTCTTTCAGAGGAGGCCAGTTTGGTTCCCAGCATTCACAGGGCAGCTCACAACCATCAGTAACTCTAGTTCCAGAGGGGCTGATGCCCTCGAGTGCCCTCTAGTGCCTTCTGTAGGCACTGTACTCACACGGCACATACACAGGTGAAAACTCACCCACATAAAATTAAATAAGCTTTTTAAAAAATTAAACCATATTTACTGAAAAGACCATGCATAGAGAAGTGAGACAGATAGAACAGTAAAATAAGCATTTATATTGAGAATTCAGAGAGGAATACATACTAAGAAAAGAAAGAAAGAGCAAAGTATCCTATGACTTACAGCCCAAAGACAAACAATAATAGTTTTATATTCGGGATTCTTCATGAAGTTTTCTATGTATGTGAAGCAACGTATGGTTGTAACAACTTCTAGAATAAAACAATGTTACATTTATTAGGGCCACCAAATGACTCAAATTTTGTACAGAATTTCTAAGATCTTTTGGTCAAAGTTCTTTAAATTTAAGTTAAGGCTAGCGACCAGTTCAGTGGACAAGGGAACTTGCTGCCACACCATATGACTTCAGCTCAATCACCAGGCCCCATGTGGTAAAAGAAAAGAATGAGCTTCCATACACTGTCCGCTGACTGCCTGAGGAACGTACATATCTACATGCATACTCATAAATTAAGTTCATGCAATTTACAAATTACAGTATTCTAAAAATTCCTGGGCCAATTTGAATTATAGACTCATCATGGCTGCTTGTCTGGCTTATCGTGTACACAGTCCTCAGGATGGCTGCTATCCCAGACTCTCTATTTGCTGACCCTCTCTCTCCTGATGTTCTACCAACCATTCTCTCTATGTTTTTCTGGAAAAACTAGCATTCAAATATTTCTCATTCTGGTGAAGGGTCAGCAACTTTTTTTTTTTTTTTTTTTGTAAATGGATGTGTAATTAACAAGTCGAGCATCATGGCTCAAGAAATAAAATCACAGAATATATTGGTGTTTATAATTAAGACAAAATAAGAGTTTTCTGCATATTTTTCAGCTGGTGAAATTTAAATCTAATAAAAATAGCAATTGAATACTACTGTACTTAAATTATTCTGAGCAACTATGTGATAATGTTTTTAATATGTTCCTAATGACAAAAACATGTGGTTTTTTTTTGTTCAGAAACAAGGAAAGCATTTTTCTTAATTGTAATTCAAAATTAGTGTTTTCTTCATTAAAATCAGTTACAACTTTTCATCTGCTATTGTTGCCTGCAATGAGATTTTTATCTATTTCATCTTTCAAAATGCCCTTTCACACAGATTGCACTGGTGAATGCTATCAATCTACCAGCATGTGATTCTAATCATACTTAAAACTTGAAATACGTTAACAAAGATTGATGTTATAATTTTTCACACGAAGCTTTTAGTATATGTTTCCTGTCACGGTGATCACTTTCAGTTGAAGATTAGGTCCAAGCTTCTCAATTATGCACTCTAATCGATTTCCCAAAGTGCAATTGTCTTTTTCTTTTACATGGAAATCTGAAAATTGTTGTTGGAACTCTAAGTGAGTTAATATATATATTGACAAGCGTGTGTGCACCCATGATGTGCTCACTTTGGGAGGGCAAAAAAGGGTATTGGATGCCATGGAACTGCTGTTACAGGTGTTTGTGAGCCACCTGATGTGGGTTCTTGGAGATAAACCTGGGACTTCTACAAGAACAGTCAGTGTTCTAACCACTGAACCAGCTATCCAGCCCTGTTCTTGTCTTAATTGCTGCTTGTGTGAAATTTATGGCTTTCAGTTAAGGAAGCATTAGTCATGGTACTGTGCTGTAGCGTGTTTCACATGTGAACTCTGTGTTGTCTTATAATTTTAAATTGATTTTTTGAAATTAATTAATGTCTTTGCAGAAAAAGCATATTTCCAAGTCCATTAAGTTTCCACTAATACTGACTGAGGGCTGTTCTTGTTCAAGCGAATTTTTTTTTATGTTTTCACCTCCATCACAGTGCCCTCTTTCCACCCCTCCCGGTCCCACCCTCCCACCCTCTATGGCCTCTCCCTCCTATTCTACTCCTCCAGAGTGGGGTGTCCCTACATATCAGTCCCCCCCCCCCAGCTCAGCAGTCATATGAGGGCTAAGAGCTGGAAAATCATGCAATTCCCAGCCAAATGGATGGAGCTAGAAAAGCTCATCCTGAGTAAGCTACCCCAAACTCAGAAAGATGCACATGGCATCTTTTCAGCTGTTTCCAGTTTCTAGCTATTACAAATAAGGGTGTTATGAACATAGATGAGGAGATATCCTTGTGGTTTGGTGAGAAATCATTTGGATGTATAGCTGGGTCTTGAGGTGAAGCTATTCTGAGTTTTCTAAGATATTACCAGACTGATTTCCATAGTGGTTGCACAAGCCTGCACTCCCAACAGCAATGGAGGAGTGTTCCCCTTTCTCCACAACCTTGCCAGCATGTACTGTCATTTGAATTTTTTGCTTTAGCCATTCTGAAGGGTGAGATGGAATCTCAGAGTTGTCTTGAGTTGCATTTCTCTGATGATTAAGAATATTGAGCATTTCTTCAAGTGTCTCTCGGCCATTAGAGATTCCTTCTTTGTAAAAATTCTCAGTTTAGCTCTGTTACCCATTTTTTTTTATTGGATTATTTGGTTTCTAGGCATTTAGTTTCTTGATTTCTTTGTAAATTATGTGTATTAGCCCTCTGTCAGATGTGGGGTTGGTAAAGATCTTTTCCCAATCTGTAGGTTGCCATTTTGTTCTGATGACAGTGTCCTTTGTCTTACAGAAGCTTTTCAGTTTCATGAGGTCCCATTTATTGATTATTAGTCTTAGAGCCTGAGCTATTGGTGTTCTTTTCAGGAAGTTGTCACATGTGCCAATGAGTTTGAGGCTTTTCCCCACTTTCTCTTCTATTAGATTTAGTGTGTTAGGCTTTATATTCAGGTCTTTGATCCACTTGGACTTAAATTTTTAGCAGGGTGATAAGTATGGGTCAATTTGCATTCTTTTCACATGTCAACATCCAGTTAGACCAGTACCATTTGTTGAAGATGCTGTCCTTTTTACATTGTATGGTTTTGGCTTCTTTGTCAAAAATTAAATGACCATAGGTGTGTAGGTTTATTTCTAAGTCTTTAATTTGTTTGCATTGACCAACTGGTCTGTTACTATACCAGTACTATGCTGCTTTTATTACTATTGCTCTGTAGTATAACTTGAAATCTAGAATGGTGATGCCTCCAGATGTTTTTTTTTTTATTGAACAGGATTGATTTAGCTATTCTGGATGTTTTGTTATTGCATATGAAGTTCAAGTGAATTTTGAAAGCTTAGTAAGTTTGTGGAGGTAAGTCCTCTCTGCTTCACATCTGTTTCCCACCTTTAGTCATAGTGTGTGGGATTCTGTTTTAGAGAATAAGCAATAAGCACATTTTCAATTTTGTTTGAAAATACACTTTCATATTTGTCTTGTAGACTGTTCATAGACCATAATTTTTCAGTAATAGCAAACTTAGATTTGTTCCCATAAATAAATAACATCAATGAATAAATAAATGAATAACATAGCTAACATATTCTGCTTCACCAAAAACAAAAACAAAAAAGCCCCCCAAACAATTTCCTATAGAACTGGAGAGCCTAGCAGTTCAGAGCATTAAGGGATCTTGCAGAAGACCCAGGTTCAGTTTCTAGCACTCATGTTAGACAGCTTACATTTGCTGGTAAATCTGACTCTCGGGACTCTGACTCCCTCTTCTAGTATCTGTGGTTACCAGGCACACATGTGGAGCACACACATACATTCAGGCAGAACACTCATACACATAAAATAAAATTTAAAAAATGATAATTTTCTATATCTGAAATGAATTTTTACTGATTCAAGTCTAATATCATACAGATAATTAGCTACTCATAAATAGATTTTCATGCTGTGTAATGAATAAGTAACTTAGACGTATAGCTTGCTTTTTATTTTTGCTAGCTTGTGAAGCAGTTCTTGGGTGCTGAGATTAAATGCGCAAAGAAAACCATGCACATGCTCAGTCTGCACAAGTTCATCACAAATACAACCTTTCACGCTCTAATTCCAGTGATAAAATAACCCAACACTCTAGTGTGTGTCAGAAAAGCACAACTTTCAAGGTCTGACCCTGTCTACTTTCTACTTTGTATGCTGGTCACATGCTAGTGGTTTTTAAAACTCATTTAGTATGCCAACATGTGTGACATCTAAATAGTCACTCAGTTATAACTGTGTCATTGTAATGAGTGTGTGTCACAAATGGTCTCTTGAAATAATTTGTCAGTGTTTGCTGTATAACACAAAGCAAAGATATGTCACACACACACACACAGTTGAGTATGTCAAGCATCCTATAAATGAACACAAAATATAGCAAGGCTCCATTCTCACTTTTAGTATTAAAATTTGGATTTCATATAATTTTCTTTGGTCATGAAATTTATTTTTACTTGATTTACTTAGACTGAAAGCAGTATTGTTGACATTCATCCTTTACTCATACCAAGCAAACAGACAAACAAACCAACAAACAAAAAAATAAAAATAAAAAGAGAGAAAGCAAAAGGAAAGAGTTACTTATGGAATAGTTCTTTAAAAGAAGAAATCACGTTTTGTGGTCAGAGTTAAATTATTATCATAGTCTCACCTTGAGGACTTTGTGACTTTAAGTTGGCTTGGAGAACACAAAGGAAGAACTCATTTCAATTGTCTCTATTTTGGCTTTAGGGGTAAGATGGTTATCAATTTGTTCTTTGTACCTCTTTTGAAAAAAAAACTATAAAATGAGGTAGTATAATGTTGGGAGTTTTTCAGATGTCTGAGCTATTCATTATTTTTAATGTCTATGCTGTTAGTGCAAGGTTTTGTGTGTGCATTATATACATGTTACGCATAAACTAAGTCTTTCTCCACCTTTGTCACCCCCTGTGAAATGTCTACTTTCAGGGAGGAAAAGCCTGAGGAACTAGGTCCAGGCCCTACTTCTCAGGCAGAAAGCTAAGTCTGCATCATGTGGCTGTGGCTGTGTAAGGTCCCTCTGAGAGGACACCTTACTCACCAGGTGTGAAAAGCTCACAGTCTTCCAGGAGATTGGCAAAATGCTATTTACTTTCAGGCTGAAGATGAAAGATGGAACAGCCTTTTGTTTCACACATACACATTATGATTGCAAGTGTTTGGGACCTGTGATTTGGTTTAGTGATATTAGTGCCTGTTTGAGCAGAACGTCCCCTACTTGATGGTCTATTGCATAAAGAGGAAAGTTTAGCTGTGATCAACATACTCTAGTTAAAACAGTATTTACTATGGTCACCTGACTGGAATGTATCCCAGCTTCATTATCTACAGTTGACCTAAGTTAGGGCTGCCTTTAGAGTGTAGAACAGAACAAAAAAGGGAAACTTTCACCTGCTGGCAGAAACAGTAACACCAACCAAAGTGGCAAATGACTGAAAGAAAGCACATAGGGATTTCTTTGGGGACATGAAAAGAAATATTGAGGGTAGGAAGTGAATCCTGTAGGGACTGGAGTATATAAGTATTAAGGATCCACTATGCTGGCTGTTCTAAAAGGAGTTCCAGTTTTCCGTCTGTCTCATTCTGTTACCACCCAGGAATTTACCTACCTCACTTGGCCTTTGCATTTCAGTATTAAACATATTAAACATACTGAAATGCAAAGGCATCTGGTAATACCAGGAGACTGATGGAGTTGATGGAGAAAGGAAAGAAGAAATTACAGGATGTCCTTTCAACAGAGAGCAGAGGATTTCGGATCTCTTTCTGTCTCTGTCTCTGTCATTCTCTCTCTCTCTCTCTCTCTCTCTCTCTCTCTCTCTCTCTCTCTGTGTGTGTGTGTGTGTGTGTGTGTGTGTATGTAGGGAGTATTCTTCCAGTAGCTACATATTTGCCATGGGGTTGTCTTGGTGATTTTGTAACTGCATCAGCAGGAAAAGACAGGAAATGCACAGGAGTCTGCTCCCAGAAGTTTAAAATTTTATGTTTTGTTTCATAGCCTTACATTAGTGGTTCTCAAAATGAGAGATTCAGTATCCACATGTTCTAGACATCTGAATAGTCCAAACTATTTCCTTAATCTAAGACAAACTGGCTTTTTTCCTTTTTCACTTCTATTCCGTCATAACCAAACATCACTTTCCAACTGTGTGGTGTATGGTGTCACCACATATGACTGCTGTAGCCAACAGTAGACCCCAGATGCTTTCTATTAATCCCAGCATTGATGAGATCTTTTAAAATGTAAAACAATGTCACTCTCTAGATTTATGATTGCTTTGGAAAATATGATCGTTTTTCATAAGTAGATTACTTATATTGTCTCTCACATCAAATTTATGTGGTCTTCATGTTTCTTATAGTATTTTAACTTTTGTGTTTAACTTTTTAAAATAGTGTTTTAAATGTTTTTGGGACTATGACATAATTACATCATTTGCTCTTTCTCCTTTTTCCCGCCAAACCTTCCTATGTATCCACACCTTACTGTGTTTAAAATTCACGTTTTTTTCTTTAATTGTTGTTACATAAGTGTGTGTTTTTGTAGTTATATAAATGCAACCTGTTGCACCTCTATAATGTTACATGAATGTATGTCAAGGCTAACCATTTGGTATTGGGTGACCAGTTGGTGTTCTGTTCCCTGTGGAAGACTATTTCTCCCACTCTCAGAATTCTTTATGTGCCTGTAGTTCTTTATCTAGGGCTGAGGCTTCCTGAGCTTTGTTCCTTCAGTCTATTGGTATTATCTTTGTTCAGATCATGTTTAGCCTGCCATGTTGGTGAGACTTCATGGTTATAACTTTTGAGATTCCTAGGAGACACAGCCTCACAGCAAAACTCACTAATCTTCTGGCTCTTATAATAAATCCTTCTCTACTTCCACAGTGATCCATGAATATTTCAAAAGCAGCAAGATAAGGAGGGATACATGGGAGGATTTGGATATAAAAAGAGCAAAGAACAAATGATACAATTATATCATAATCATCTCCCTCAAAATTTAAAAACTATTTTAAAAAATTAAATAAAAATATTATAATACTATGAAAATATGGAGAAAATATAAATTTAATGTGGAAGGCACAGTTGTCTTCATGGATGTATCCATTGGAACGAAGCTCCACAACTACATTTTTATTGGTTGTAGTTTTCTGTAAGTGTCTTTGTCTATTACAAAGAGAAATTTCCTGATGAGAGGAGAGAACTGCACTTATTTATGAGTATAAAGAAAAATATTTGGAATATACTTAGGGATTATGATATTTTGATAAAGTGATAGTAGTGAAAAATTACATTCTCTTTTAACACAAAGCCTGTAAGCAAGGAAAGGCTCTTGTCCTATTTAATAAAAGATAAAATAAAATAAAAATAAAACTAGGACCTAGTTTTAACTAGCTAATGAATTAGTATGAGCTAATAAGGTAGTGGATTACCTTGGGGTGAGGAGCTAATTCTCCCTTTTCTGAGTCTCGTAGCAAAGTAGACAGTGTCTGGGCCTAAAGGTAGCAGCAGCTCTACGATGAGGCTTAAGGCCTGATTTTTACAAAATAAAATGATTGTTCTGCTGTTAAACTATTAAATCTCTCATTATCATAGTCTTCAGACTCATGAGGGATCTGAAAACAACGAAAATTAATTGAATAAGCAAGATCAATTGGCTTCTGTATCTATAAAAAAAAAAAAAGACAGTTTTTACCTTGACAGCCACCAATTGTTCCTCTGTATCTGTGGGGCATCCATCTTTCATCACCAGTACCAAGATATGACAGACTTTTTGTGAGACAGGAATTATGAAGTATCGCTTACCTTGTCTTGGCAAAGTTCAGTAGTCTACTTCTCTGTCCGTGTCCAGCCTTTGGACAGCATGATGTCTGCCATTGAGGCAAAAAGCAGTCTTGCCTAGTGACCAGCTTTGCCACACTTAAAGCAAGTTCCAGGAGGAGTTCTTCTGTGGCCACTATCTTCTTTGGAGAAGACTAGGAATGTTGTCAGGAGCAGACATGTCTATCATGAAAAGTTTTCTGCATTAAATATTTAAACGACATGTTCTACAGATCTCTGAGGTGTCCGAGAACCACCATATCTACCTAAGATGGATCTTGTTTCTAATTAGTTACTCCCTGTTGACTGTGAAAGCCTGTATAGGAGGCTAAAAAAGGCTTAATATTGTAACTGCATCAATTCTTGGCATAACTACAAATAAAGTGACTATTAGCTTGCATTTCTTGGATACCATAAAAAATGAATTTTAGGTTTTAAAAATCTTAAAAAAATCACAATTCTGAGTTGAAGCTCTTCTAATATCAAAATAAAAATTTTAAATCTATAAGTAGAGTTTGTAAAGAGACTGGAAACTTTCTGAACTTTCTATGACCTATCACTATACAGCTTAGATGTTTCCTGTATGATTTAGTTCATAAAAAGTCTAGCTTATTAAAGTCTATAGCTATGTTAGGTCTTAAGAACATTAGCAAAAACAAGGCTAAGCATATTTCAAGGCAACGATTTTTAACCCTTTTTTGAGAGTGAAGATATAGATAGAGCATAGCTATAATTTTAAAAGGCATAGAGCATAACTTTATAAGGTGAAACCAAGTTCTATAAGTGGTGTAAACAATTTAATTGAATGCCTCTAGAATATATCTCATTATCCAAATTTGAAAGTATCTTTGGAATTATATCATTATACCATATGGCTTAAGAATATCTAAGTACATATTTTAATTAATAACCCTGAGTCCTGAGTTTTAACAATATCCAATAACTAGCAGAGAGATAACTAGAATACGGTTATTCAACATAAACCAGGGTTGAATCATCATACAGTATGTTATAAAGATATAACTTTGAATTTTTATCAGCATATAAAAATCCATTAACAATTTAAAACATGAGATTTGTTGGTTTCTTAGTATAAAAGGAGGTAACAATAATAAGAGTTCATTAGGACTAAGAAATTTCATAATTGTTGCTTTATACCATATGGTCATCTAAGATGGTGAAATCACATGGCAGGCTGTCAACCATGTAGCCCATATAGTTGTTATTTAAAAACATTTATATCTATACCTAACAAAACCATAAGTTTGATTAACTACTAATTTGCATTTACATTATACCTTCATTCATTTTCCTGTCATCTTATAACCTTTTTCCAACCTTAGTAACATGTACTTACCAAACCTTAACATCTTTCCATAAGCCTAGACATTTTCTTAGGTTTCTTTCATAACTTTCATTTATATACCTTATATCATTTTCTCAGACCCTCATATCTTGCTTAACCTCTTTTATCCTTAAACATTTATGACTTGTATATCTTAATTATCCTAAAGAGTTTATGATAGTAGCTTTCAAAAAAAAGTACTAGAACTTTACATTGTATTTTTAAGAATTACCTAGGTACAACACTTTGCCTCCTAACTTTGCATCAATATATAAATATTTAATGAAATCAGCCATTTAGAATTTTTTTTTGTTAGCCTATTTTTCCAGCAAAAACATTGACAATTTAAACAAAACAAAATCCTTCAGTCCAAGTTTACTAAGTGTCTCCAAAGACTTTTATATTCTATATTTTTATAAAGTTATATGAGTGAGGAAGTATAGGAAAACTGTATATTTCTAACCATTTATTATTTGCTTAACCTATAAAGCATATTTTGTGATAAATTAATACTATATTTGACATGACCATAAGTTTGACTGGCCAGCCATCAACCTGCATTATGCAATCTCCTAAAATAGATTGCCATAACACTCCACAAAAAGGATTGCAAATAACCCTGTACTTTTGAATCAGTTGTACAGAGACTAACACAACTCTAAATTGCAGAGCATATGCAATAATCTATCCTTATATATTATCATTTTTCTATTATAACCATCTTTCCCTTTATAATAACAGACATCCATTAACCATAGAAAATTTGTTTCCTGCTGATCTTGGGTGGAGAAAGCCTGTTAGGGGCCAAAATAAAAATGAAAAAGAAAATTGATTAAGCAATTTAATACTGAAAATATACAATTTCTTACAAGTAACATGTAATTCTGTAATTATAAAAATGTCTGGGCAGTACAGGAGGCATGGATCAATCAAGGAAGATTTTTCAGCTCTATATTGTACCTTGAATATTTCCAAGCCACATTTTTTTTTGATTATCCTATATTAGCAGCCCTTAACAAAGGGCGGTATGTCTTTACCATAACAAAGATGGCTGCTAGTCATGTGACTTCCCTTAGTCAAGATGGCAGTGAAGACAGTACTCTGCTCCATCCATCCCACAGTCAAAATGGTGACTAGTCACACAATATTAGTGGCAACGGGGCATTCAAAGAAGCAGACTAGCCTCTCTCCGTTAATGCCACATGAAAAGACGGCTTGCAACAACAAGCCGATATGTGTATATATGTGTGTGTGTGTGTGTGTGTGTGTGTGTGTGTGTGTGTGTGTGTTTGCCACTCTGAGATGTTCCCCATATAGTGAAATCAGTGAATATATGTTACCTGTTTGTTCTTTTGTTTATAGCCAAGATCTTTAGGAGGCCCTGTCTTATCAGTAGGGGGATCCTTCATTGCTTACATCAGTTTGTTCTGGAATTCACAGAGATCTGCCTGTTTCTGTCTCCTGTATACTGGGATTAACGGCGTGTGTCGCCATGGCCTTGCTCAAATATTTCATTTGATCTCAAACTCAGAGAATAAATCTGAACTGTAGTAACATTCCAGATCAGCTTAATCCTCAAAAATCTCCCATATTTCATCAGTGCCAAACTAAACATTCCAGCATAGGCTAGGCAGAGTGGAGGCTTGGAACAGGTCCCCAGTGGGGCATCTTTTCTCTGCCTACGCTGTTGCTCCAAAAGCTGTGAGAAGTCAGCAGCTGCAGCTAGTGGAACTAGGCTTGCTGTGGGGAAGAGGACATGGGGTGGTGGAGGAGCATATAGGTATCTCCTGCTTTCCTCAAATTCTACCAGCATGTGCCACCAGAACCATTGCCCATCCGGCTTGCATGCACACTTGTTCTCTTGCGATGAACACGAAAAAACACGTACAGAAAAAAACATACACAGAAAAATGTAGGTTGACCAAAGAGTTCTCATGCCTGAGGCAGAGGACAGGATTTCTGGCCAGAGGACAACCCTAATGAGAATTGTCTTGTTCTCTCACAAACACAACAGGAGAATTTCCACGTTCTCCTAGAAAGCTGAAGAAAATGATCTTGTTCTCCCAGAAACCATGAGAACCTCCACGTTCTCCCAAAAGCCAGATGAGAATCTCCATTTCCTTTCATAGATTCTCCCAAGAATACCAATTGAAGATTCCCATTTCTGTTGGGAAAATCCTCCCAATGAGGTGTTTTACAAGGTGTCCCTTGTCACCTCAGTCCAGGGGACATTCAACTTGTCTGTCATGCCCCAGGGGTCAAACTGCACAACCAGGCTGAGATCAAAACCATTTATATTAACAAGAGAAAACAGAAAGACCAAAATACACCAGAGAAAAGGCCAGACAGACCAGAGACCAGAACACAGAACACAAATGTGGCACCCTTAAATTCAGACTCACCAATTGGCAAGGAAGTTGAAAAATTCCCTTCAAACGTTTTGCTTTGTGAGCAGGGGCTTCAGCGGGTTCCTGGTCAATCCACCAAATGTTAGGGTCCGGAATGCACTGAGGAAGACACCCAAACTCAGATAGCATGCAAAAGCAATGAACGTTTACTTTTTGCAGAGCTCCAGCATCCTGAGATGAGCTCTCAGGCTCTTTTTAAAGGTTTTCAGGGAAATTCAGGGTGGGTTAGGTAATCTTCAACATGATTGGAACATTCAAAAATGCACGGGAAACCTTTGGAAAAAGCACCTTTGGCCTAGTTAGTCAACAATCATGAGTTAGTTGATCAGGAGTGGATCATAGGACAGAGGGTGGTCACGAGCTGATCATAAAACAGGAAGGATTTTCACATCTACATTTACCAGTTAGTGGCTCTAAACAATCTTATCTTTCTCAAGCCAGATGGCTAACCTGTCTTCGATTGTTCTGCTGTTTTTCCATTATCTACTGAGCCCATTTCTGGGAATGGGAACCTCATGCCTCATGCGGGGCCCATAGGTTAAGCCTCTTTGGTGCCAAAGGTTCCCTCACTATGAGTTTGAGAGTAGACTATCCATGCTGTATTCAGAACACAGCATTCCACAGCACTCCATCCCTCCATGCAACTCTTTCTGTCCCCTTTCCACATACAAATTTCTCATGCAATATCCAGTCTTTGTTAATAAAATCATTGCATTGAAAAGAACAGGAGTTGTCCATTTTTCCCTTTCATAAGATTGCTTTGTAATGTGTTAATGAAAACAATCTCTGCTGTTCAAATCCAATGTGCCACAATTTTCTGTCTTCATTGGAAGGTTGTTGTGATTTTGTGGAAAGCTGTTTAAAAGTTTCCTTTCCTGCTGTTTTATGACAGCAGCTGACAATGGTAGAAAACACACAATACAAATGGGCAGTGCCATTTGTACAACCACATTCTTCCAATTTATCAGGGAACTTTTTGGCATAAAAGATGAAACGTATTAACAAATAGCCACAAGCCTTTTGTGTAAATAAATGAAGAAAAGCAACAACAGCTAACATATTCGGAAATCGATTTGAGTGGTGATCCTATAGTTTCCTGTCATTGTAATTATTCACTTATGCTGAATATCTCTTTAAACATTTCTTTTAAGAAGTTTAAATACTTTTCCTCTTCTCTATGTTAGTCTATGTATCACGAAGCTGAAGCATAGTGTCTATACGGTACTTCACATGGGTGTTTGTTTTCCTCACTCGGTTCTGCAGTCATTCTATAGAAAATGTTTTGGCATAGCTAATTTAGTCCACATTTTACTGCTTTGAAATTCTAAGAGGGCTTCCTGTGTTTTGTTGGCTGTTCCCCACTTTTTTCTGTTTCTCTCCCCCAATTCTTCTGTTCAGCAATATCAAATGACTATGAGGACATCTGATATTTCCAGAAAGAGAATTTTCTTGTTGAGGAATTAAAAATCTTTTTGGAAACAGGAAATAATTTTCAGTTGACCACATTTACTGTCCTGAAACTAAAAAGTTTGGAAAGTTTTATTTCATTACTTTTTGATGTTAGCCTGATGCTGGCTCCCATACCTAGTCTGGAAGTCTTCTTTGGAGTCACTGAATTTGAAAGTGATACAAAAATACTTTTTTCAGAATGTAGCCTGGTGTATGTGACAGTACTTCTCTCTGTCCACATAGTGAGTCTCTCTATGAATATTTTTCTGTAAAAGTGAACTATGGATGCAAAAGACTAGAACTGTAAACTACAAGTAAATAAAACAGGAGTAAAATTCACAGTGGCATATAAGATGAAGGAGCTTATGCTCATTCTTCTTGAAAAACTTTTGATAAAGGGTTTTGACGAACAAGCTGGGGTGGTTAATTGCATTTTGTTCTTGTTATTTTGCCAACACATGGCAGAGTCATATGGGAAGAGGAAAACTCTATTGAGGAGTTAGGTCCATCAGACTAGCCAATAGGCAAATCCTTGGGGTATTTTCTTCATTAATGGTTGATGTGAGAGTGACAAGCCCACTGTGGGTGGAGTCACCCCAGTCAGGCGGCCCTGGATTATATAAGAAAGCAAGCTGAACAAGCCATGGGGAGAAAGCCAGTAAGCAGCACTCCACTATGGCATCTGCTTCTGTTCCTGCCTCCAAGTTTCTGTCTTGAGTTCCGGTCTGACTTCCCTTCATGATGGACTGTAAGTTGAAAGATATAATGAACTCTACCCTTCCCAACTTGCTTGTGGACATGGTGTTTATCACAGCCCTAGAAAGTCAAATAGAACACAGTTTTAGGTTTCATTATGGGATTTTAAAACATCATTTTATTGATGTTCCTCATCCATCTTCATCACCATGCCTTATTGTGCCCACAGATCAACTCTCACTCAGGAAAATTGTTTTATAGTATTTTTGGAATTTTATTCTTGGTTTTATACATGAAAATTTGCTTTCATAATAATAATGATAAATTAGAAAATAAGGAATATGACAACATAGTTTTAACCTTTCTTCCACTTATAGTAAGACAGTTGATCACAAAGAAACACTAGCTTGAATATTATATGTCTAAATCACAGACTCTATAGATAGCCTATTGATATCAATAAGCAAAGGGATTGGGTCACCTTATCTTTCTACTTTTTCCTCTCACCTTAATATGTAGCTTCTCAAGCAAAAGAGAGAGAAGTTAGTGAACTGACTTTTACAATTCTTTTACTTTTCAGATGTAGTGGTCAGGACTCATAGGGAACGTTGAAACCCACACTGAATGTTATCAGTTTTGAAAGTCCATATTTTGCTGGGAGGTAGTGGTGCACACCTTTAACCCCAGCACTTGGAAGGCAGAGGCAGGCAGATTTCTGAGTTCAAGTCTATTCTGGTCTGCAGAGCAAGTTCCGGCCAGCTGGGGCTACCTAAAGATATCATGTCTCAAAAAAAAAAAAAAAGAAAGAAAGAAAACACATCTTTAAGCTTTCAAGGGTCATTTTGAATTCTTTTTGTAGAACTGGTTTGAAGTTCTAAGGGAAAACCAGGTATGTATCTGCATTTTTTTTTTGTATGATTCACATGAAAAGTGGTCCCTACCTACTCTGGCCAGCTGAGTTTGGACCTGCCTAAAAGAGAATGATAACTCCACACACTAGGAGCTTAAGCATCAGTGCTGTCCATGAGAACTTGCTCCAGGGAACATGAAGCTGGAGTACAATCCACTTCCAGACTATGAAAGGCACTGAGGGAACGGGATGCTACATGAGGGTGGCTTGGAAGACCTCCCAGTGACATGCTTTTTCTCTACTGAAATTCCCTACCATGGAGCTTCTATCTCTAGCTTTCTCTATCATGTCTACAGTGGGTAAGACATTTCCTTGTTTTATGAGCAACTGGAAAAAGTAAGAAATGTTGTCATTTGGGGTGATTACACTGAAAATTCCAGCCCCATGGGAATGTAAGGTCATTAAGCACAGTAAAGGTTACCAGAAACTTCTCTACAAGGAGATGAGTGTGGGAACTATTGTGGCAGGGGATCCTAGTCATCAAGAGTGAAGGGGTGTCTGAAAGGCAAAGGAAGGAAAACTTATGTATCCTTTGCTAAATGCAATTGCTAGTGAAAATGTAGCCCCCAAATCACAGCCACCAGCCCTCTGCTGTGTCATGAAGTTTATAAGGGGGTAGATGTGGACTTGAAGATACGAGGTTGTGGGCATAATGAAGGATGAGTCATGGTTTATTGTTCGGTTTCTGTGAAGGTAGCTTACAGGCTTTTGTGGTGTGACCTTGAGCCTGACATAGCTGTTATATTGCATCTTTTGTGGCTCTGTTTTTAAGACCCACAATTTTAGTTTTCAGCGTGTAGGGTTAGGGGCGTGAACAATTCACACAGGCTCAATCTGCACAATCGTGGGTTAAGTCAGCCTCAGGGATTTAACCACTGAAGAATTTTTCAGCACTACTACTGAGTGCTCAATAAATTGCACTGGGCTAATTACAAAGGAGAATGTCTAAACCAAATCTGAAGTTTCCATTTCATAATGTTTTCCTGAAGGATTCCCTTGGCAGGGAACTCTGCTGGTGTTCACTTTTTCCAACTCACGAGAGGCACCCCATTCAGAAAAGACCCATCCATGGAGAGGTTGTTTTAATCACAGTACAATAAAATTGAAGTCAAGGGTAGCTGCTGTTCACAGGGTGCTCTAGCAGAAATTGTGAGCGACTTTCTTTCTAAAGGCCAAGATTCTCCCCAAAAGAAGTTAGAAGGAAAGCAATTTCTGCTAGGCTAAACTGACAATTCCAGCAAATGCTTGTGGCCAGGTGAAACAAGATCTTCATCTTGGAGCACTGCTTACCAAAGAGCTTAGACTGTGTTTAAAATTACAGCCTCAGAGTTTCCTTGGTCTGTGCTAGAGGCATCTCTCCCAAGTCATGTTCTTGATGCCAACTTAACTGCCTAAGCTTTTTATCCTGAGCAACTATTTTTCAGTGAAATACCCAGTGTCTTTACATTGAAAAAAAAAAAAAAGTGAGCTTAAGATAGTGGGAGCTGTATAGTTACCAGAAGTGAATACATAGAGCTGATCAGATAAAATAAAATTTCTTAATATAAAGCCTCAAGAGATATATTGATATGTAATTCCCCCTAAAGAGGGCCCTAATCTCAGCCATCACATACTGAGATAATTTTGCTAATGCCATTAGGATGCTGTCTTTCTTTAAACACTGATTGTGGCAAAATCTTTTTTTTTAATTCATAAAAATTTAGAAGACATAGAGAGACTGAAAATAGGAAATGGAAGTGTCCATAATCTTATATTCTTCCACAGTATGTTTCGCTCTGACAGGATCTATATTCTCTTCACGAGTCTGGGCTTTCCCTGCAGTTGTCTGTTGAGATAATCCCGAGAGAGCCTGCCTTAGACTTTTCAATTACTATGTTATTTTATCCTCACCCACAGTGTGTGAATCAAGAACTATGTTTCACAAATAAGAAAGTAGAAATGGAAGTCGAGGCAATCTCAGCAAAAGCTGAAAGTCATAGAACTAAAAAGCAAGGACTGAAACTCACAACCAAGCCTATCATTTTAATGACCATTTTTCATGTCCACAGCCAATATTGTAATAGAGGTCTCAAACATAAAAATACTTGAGAATCAATTCTCTGCAAGGGTAACAATTGTCTGCTCATGTATTAGTTTATTTAGAGACAAGATTCACATGACCTCAGATTTAATATGTACCCAAGGATGAATTTGATCCTCTTGCCTCCACTTCCGGAGTGCTAGGATTCCAGACGTGTCCTACCATATTATGCAGCTGGGGATCAAACCCAGAGTGTTGCGTTTGAATGCTAGGCAATCATCTTACCAACTGAGTTACATCCCCAGACTTTAACTTTTGGAGATAGATTCTTGCTATACAGTCCTGGCTGACCTAAAATGCCCAATATAGTCCAGGTTGGCCTCAAACTTGCCATCCTCCTGCCTCAGTCTTTCAAATGCTGGAATTATAGGCCTGCCCTGCTTAATAGCCATTTTTCCAAAAGGTAAAATAAAGCCCCAATAACTATATTTCATGAACTCAGTTAATCTGTAAACCTATGGCTAATTTCAGGGAAGTGAGAGATCAGACCACTGAAGCCTAGATGCCATCCCAGTCAAACGTCACCTTTCACCACTGGAGACATCTGGCAGCCCTGACTGCACATATATTCATTTCTCGTGTGTGCCGAAGGGAACAGATGTGCAGACACTGCAAAAACTCAGAGAAGCTTGTCCCAAGCCTAACATTCAAATTCTCTGGGGAAATACTGTCCCTGGAGTTGTGTGCAGCTTTCGGAAGACATCAGAGGCTTTCAATAATTTCTTGAAACATATGGGCAGCAAATAAGAAGCAGGCTGTAATTCAAATGCATCTATTGTCATTTAAAATGGACTGGAACCCTTGCTTGCAGGTTTTCCTGACTGTAGGTTTATAATGGACAACTCTGGGTGGACAGGAGATCTCACCTGTATCTCTAAGTGATTTTGCTTGTTTGGTGTTTGCTTTGACTTTGTTCCTCTAAAAAGGTGAGATGCATATTTTGACTGTCGTGCGGGACAATGACCTCATGGCAAGAATTCAGAACTGCACTTGGCTCAAAGCTGCATTTAGGAGATGTTAGTCATTTACAAATATGGTGGATTAATTACAGAAATTTCTAACTTGTGGGTTTCATTTTTACTTAGTGTTAAATTATATATATAAATATATATATAATTTAAAAACTTTCCAAGCATAATTAATTGAAAAACGTCCTTCTAGGTTTTCATGCCATTTTCCTTATCCCAGTGATACTGGCCTCCTTGAATAAATATTAAGCCCTCTCATTTTCTCCTACTTCAAAAACTGTAGTGCTTGAAATTATGAATCACAACTGTGCTGTTTGCTACTAGCTTTGTGACTATGATATCAAAGTATCAAATCGTATTTATTTTTCTCTCTGTTATTTTAGTCCTTTATCCAGAAAGCTATAAATCAGTGTTTAAAACTTCAGAAGTAAACAAACAAAGAAAATCATCATGGTCAGAGACAGAGAGAGAGAGAGAGAGAGAGAGAGAGAGAGAGAGAGAGAGAGAGAATGTGCACCAGAGAATCAGAATAGGTGGCTTCAAACCCTGATTTCCTGATTTCCCTTAGCTGACCTGTGACCTTGGCCAAGTCACTTGTCAACTGCAGTTCAGTTTTCTTGTGTATAAAGTCCATATTCCTGGGACATAAGGCGTATGTGACAGTCCTCTGTAAATTTTCTAGCTGGACAGCATGAGAGCTTGTTTCATTTGTTCACTTTGTAGGATCAAAGGAAACCAATCGGAAGCCCTGTGAAGTGCACAGCACCGAAGCGCACAGACTTTCTCAAAGCTGTTTACTGAATCCTTACTGACACGAGAGTGTGTGTTCTGGCCTCCAGAGAAGGACCCACTACCTCAATGAACCATGGACAGAAAGGGTCCAAGTGAGAGCGGCAACATAGCCACGCTTCTCCCGTGTTGGTGTCAGAAGACCGTGTGTGTGTGTGTGTGTGTGTGTGTGTGTGTGTGTGTGTGTGTGTGTG